>JAPQWV010000754.1:0-241000 GCA_027422505.1 Craterostigma plantagineum | reverse complement strand
ACCCGTGCTTCCAAGCATAGGACCCGTGCTTGCAAGCATAGGACATGGGTCACGCGCGCGCAAGTTCAGGGGACCCGCGCGTTATAAGAAGGGGACCCGCGCGCTATTCCCAGGGGACCCGCGCTTATACGCATGGTTCCCCTGCTTAAACGCTCAGGTCCTCTTACCTTAACGGGCGGGTCCTGTGCCACTGCGCGTGCGCAAGCGGGGGACCCGCGCGTTATAAGCAGGGGACCCGCGCGCTATGTCCAGGAGACTCGCGCTTATACGCAGGGGACCCGCGCTTATACGCACGGTTCCCCTGCTTAAACGCTCGGGTCCTCTTACCTTAACGGGCGGGTCCTGTGCCACTGCACGTGCGCAAGTTCGGGGGACCCGCGCGTTATAAGCAGGGGACCCGCGCGCTATGACCAGGGGACCCGCGCTTATACGCAGGGGACCCTTGCTGGGACCGCGCCGATGCGCAGGGGTCTCATGCGCGTCCGTGCTTGAATCTCAGCATATGCGATGCGGTCCCCTGCGCATCTATGCATAAGGGTTTTCTGTTTTAATTATTTCATACCACGTAATTTAGCTAAAATGTGTTTTACGCATAAATTAGGTTGTGATGCAGAAGCAGTTCGACACAGTGGACGAAGTTCCCCGTTTGAGTGTAAAAATGAGCTCGTTATACGCGGATGCCAGCGAGCTGATAAGACAATGTCTGAACCACCACGAGTGGGAGATTTTTAGGAACGAGAGTCCGTTCGGCCGCCTTGTTATGGCTGAGCCTGATTTTAACCTCTCGGGCCAGTTGCTGTGGTACCTCATCCAGAACCAGACGATGCTGCACAACCGGGAAGAGCTGTGGATGATTTTTGGCGGAAAACCACTCCGATTTTCAAAGTCGGATTATTGCCTAATCACCGGGCTGAAGTTCGCAGCCGAGCTACCGCCGGTAAACGGCGACTCACAATTCACCGCAAGACATTTTGGCAACAGCTCAAAAATCCGCATGTCGTGCGTCAAGCGTGTGTTGGAGCGGTTGTCTGGCGACGAGGACGATGTGGACTTCGAGAAGCTGAAGTTGGCGGACGTGTACTTCGCCACCGCCGTGTTGATGCCTCGACCGTCGAAGAAGGACACCGTCGTCAGTACGACGGTCCTTAGTCTCGTCGAAGATCGATTTGCATTCTCCCAGTACCCTTGGGGCACCGTGGCTTTCCGTGAGGTGATACGAAGTGTTAAGGTAAATCTACGGGAGAGGCCACGGGACTGGCTGATCAGTGGGTTCGTACAACCACTTCAGGTGAATTATAACTAAGCTTCTTGCATACCATGTTTTGAGGGACGTTTCTAAAATTTGTTACGTTATTTATATTCAGATACTAGCATACGAGTGTATGCCGAGGGTTGTAGACCAGTTTGCGGTTCGCAAGGAACAAGATTTCACGCCACGCATGCTCAGGTGGGCGACGAAGAATTGGGATCGCAAAGCATGCCCGACTCTTAGGACGGTCGCAGATGCCGTCAACGGCGGTTTTGTACGAGGGTTGTTAGTGCCGTCAGCGGAAGAGTTGGAGGCGGCGTACTTTAGGGACAGCGTTTTCGACGTTGGGGCGGCACACGACATATTCGACCGTGTGACGGGCCTACTCACGCGGGGAGTGGAGGTTAGGTGTTCCCCTGTACACCGCGATCGTGGCGACGACGATCATTTAGCGATCGTACCTGTTGAAGATTTTCCCACACCTGTGGAGGTGGTTGAGGCGGGAGACGTTGGTGCTTCGTCGAGTGCCCGAGGAGTTCGAAGAAGAGGCAAAGCGCCTGTAGAATTTGTTGATCTAAGTGATGAGGATTCTGGCTCAGATGGAAATGAGAAGTGGAGCAAGAAGTACCTCGGGCGAGTGGACTTCTCCGGGCGTGAGCTGATTCATGAACACGATCGCGTGCTCATTGACATGTACCTTCAAGCGGCAAGATTTAGGTAAATGTTTTCTTTCGAGAACAGCCTCAGTATAAGTACATAAACACGTAATAATTTTTCTTTTTTTGCAGTGATAAGGTTTGGGAAGGTGACATGTGCGATGTGGATGCCCAAGGCTTCTACATGTTGCTCTTCCATGATATGCTCAAGTCCAATTGTCTTGACGCATATCTAGATTGCTTGAGGCGAATCTATGCGGACAATGACAATTATCCTCGCGTCTTCGTCTTTCCAAGTTACGTGCAAGACGAGCACTTTAGGAAGGCGCAGAAGTTGAATAGGAAGGCGCAAGTACGGGTGGATGATATGGAGAGCTTCGTGAATGGATTGTCGAGAAGCAGTCGGAGCTGGTTGGAGCGTCTCACGGAGGATGAATTGCTACGATGCAAGTACATCATCTCTCCTGTTTGCGCACGGGCCCACTGGGCAGTGCTTATTTTTGACGCGTCAACGCAAACCTTCGTCCTTCACGATTCATTGGGCGCGCATGGTGTGCAATTCGCCGGGAGAGTGTTCGTAAGTAGCTGAAATCCGTTTGTCTATCATTTTTATTTATTTAGTGACATGTTCGGTGTTTGCTATATTTTGCAGGCGGAGTTTCTTTCCGCATATTGGCGTTTCAAGTTCGACATCGTGACGAAGCCGAAGTTGAATAATAAAATGAATCGCCAGCAGAAGGCTGGCAGCTTGGATTGCGGGGTTCATGCGGCGTTGACGGTGGAGACGGTTATGGTTGACACGCCCGAGTTTGATGAATATCAACGGCAGATTGATATTTCAGCGTATCGAGCCACTATGGCTGCACGGATATTGCGTGACCCGCATAGCTGTATGAATTGATTTGTTTTGCTGAGTTTGGAAGTGTTAATTGTAAGTGGCTTTGTAGGTTTAATGGACTTGGTGTAGTTTGTAGGTTTATGGAACTAGGGTTTTTTGATATTATTGAATGAATTGATTCTCTGTATGAAACGAAAGTACGTGATGGGTGATTTGACTTGTTACTGAGGAAATTATTTTGACCAAATACTCAGCAATATGCGCGGGTCCCCTGATTTTACGTGCGGGTCCCCTGATTTTACGTGCAGGTCCCATGATTTTAAGTTATGGTCCCTTTAGCACGTATCCCACCATATGACTTGATAAAACTTTTTCCATTGTTGAATAATTGATTCTCTGTATGAAACAAAACGTGATGGGTGATTTGACTTGTTACTGAGGAAAATATTTTGACCAAATACTCAGTCGATTGTTCAATTATTGGTACGACTAAAGAGAAACCCTAAATTGGACAGCGACCCGTTCATATACATACCTATACGGGACACGTCCCATCAGCGCCAACGCAATAAGCACGGGTCCCCTGAGAATGTTTTGGTCCCCTGATTTTACGTGCAGGTCCCATGATTTTAAGTTATGGTCCCTTTAGCACGTATCCCACCATATGACTTGATAAAACTTTTTCCATTGTTGAATAATTGATTCTCTGTATGAAACGAAACGTGATGGGTGATTTGACTTGTTACTGAGGAAAATATTTTGACCAAATACTCAGTCGATTGTTCAATTATTGGTACGACTAAAGAGAAACCCTAAATTGGACAGCGACCCGTTCATATACATACCTATACGGGACACGTCCCATCAGCGCCAACGCAATAAGCACGGGTCCCCTGAGAATGTTTTGGTCCCCTGATTTTACGTGCATTTCCCATGATTTCAAGTTATGGTCCCTTTAGCACGTTACCCACCATATGACTTGATAAACCTTTAAAATAATGCACGACCATTTTTTGGTACAGAAAGCATACATTCCACCATCGTACGATCACTTTTGGTGATAATCATGACGATCACCAGCATTGTTTTTCAAGTCGATGGTAAGTGGGTAATTCGCGAGGACAATACGTCGAACTGGGTTCCGGATCCAACTTGCCGTTGGCAATCAATCTTGGTCGACGAGGAGTCATGCACGTTAGTGGATCTCACTAACCAGATATTGAATGCATTGTCGTTACGCAACGACAATACCAAACTACGGATAAGCTACCTGCCTTGCATAGACTACAATTATGTGCGCCCCATCTACATCGAGAACGATTACGGCGTACGTGCGTACGTTGGAGGTGGTTGCCCACGATCAAGACCACCTCTTCACGTGGAACTTGAATTAGGCGTCATTGCGTCACCGCCACATCAACCTCATGATAATGATTTCTCTGGTTTCGACGTCGGCCTTATAGCGCATTGCGATACAAACGCCGAAATCCAACCATTTGAGGGTTTTCCCAGCACATCTTACAATAATCCTTACCAAAGTAATGAAAGCAGTGGCTATGTAGGCGATTACTCCGGAATGTGCGGCCAAGGATATGATAATGAGAACGAGCAAGTCGGACGGGACGACGAAAATGAGAACGAGGAAGGTGCCTTAATGCATGATGATGATGATGATGACGCACATGATGACGATTTTGACGTCGATGTGCACGACGACGCAACTGATGTGGCCGACGATGGTACCTATTCGTTTACGGATGGTTCGACCCTATATGTTGGACAAGAATTCCGTAGCAAGAAAGAATTGAAGGACGAAATCACTAAAATCGCTGTCGCTGCATGCTTCGAACTCCAAGTGGATAGGTCAAACAAAACCCTGTACGTAGTGAAATGTGCGAAGGAGAACTGCGAATGGCGCATACGAGGTGCACAGGATAAGGACTCCCCCTTCTTCTCAATCCGAAAGTACGTCAACACGCACACGTGCGGCGTGTCTCATCGACGCCGTAGACATCGCCAGGGAAGTTCGTCGCTCGTATCGAGCACGTTGTTGGAAAATTTCAGGGCTCCTAAAGACATCCCCGCTCCCAGTTCCATACAGTCGATGATGCAGAGCAGGGGAGTAGAAGTTTCATACTACAAGGCTTGGAGAGGAAAACAAATTGCGACCGACGAACTAGTTGGTAACAGGGACGCTTGCTACGGTTTACTGCCGTCTTACTTAGATGCGGTGAGGCAAGCCAACGAGGGCAGTATCACTGATTGGGAGATGGACGAAGACAATCGGTTCAAGTACATGTTCTTGGCATACGGAGCATGCGTCAGCGGCTTTACGTTCATGAGGAAAGTCGTTTCTATCGACGCCACTTTTTTGAAGGGGAAGTATAAGGGACTCATGATGATTGCCACTGCGCAAGACGGCGATTTCCATCAATATCCTTTAGCATGGGGTATTGCCGACGGGTCGGAGGGAACCGACCCATGGACGTGGTTTCTCTCGAGATTAAGACGTTTTGTTGCGGATGGCGACGATCTCGTAATAATTTCCGATCGGAACCCTGGAATCAAGAATGCAGTTCCGGCCGTTTTCCCAAACGCGTTTCATGGTTTCTGTGCGTGGCACCTTCAACAAAACGTGAAGACGAGAATGAAGAAGAAAGGTGCTTGTCCAATCTTTTGGCGTGCCGCTACTGCCTACACGAAGAGCGAGTCCGACCGTCATTTTAGGCAGCTTGACGGAAAATATGCGGACGTGCAGAGGTATCTTAACGAAGTCCCAAAGGAAACGTGGACGCGAGCATATTGCCCTAGATCAAGATACAACATAATGACGACCAACGGATCGGAGTCTATAAATGCAGCTCTACGTAAGGACAGAGAGCTTCCAATTATTGGACTGTTGGGCTCGATTCAGCGACTAACATCATCATGGTTCAGTAAGCATCGGCGCTCTGCGGAAGCTTCAATCGCCTCGAACATGACTAGGTTTACGCCGAAGGTAGAGTCGATCATACGAGAGAATTTCACCGAGTCGCAAAAATTTCATGTGTCAGAAGTCGGGCATCTAACATATAACGTATACGGGCAGCATGTGAACGAGGTGGTCGATTTGGGGCTGCGCACATGCACGTGCATGAAATTTGACATCGATCGTATCCCATCTCCACATGCGGTTGCAGCTTGTGGTTCTGCCCAAGTGCCGGTATATTCATTAGTGCACGATTATTATACCTTGGAGTTCTGGAAACTGGCATACGAAGGTACTATACGCCCGGTAACGGACCGCATTGAAAGTAGTATGGACATGTTGCCGCCTCGTGTTGGTTCACAACGTGGACGACCCCAGAAAAATAGGTTTCCTTCGACGGGTGAATTTGGTAGGAGATAACGTTGTAATATGTAGTTTTCGTATTCAGAGTGGCTTATACGTCGCCATTTGTGTTATGTTATGTAAGGTTGTGTTACGCGAGCTTTTGCGTGAATATGGAAGTAGAAAATCCTTATGCACAAATGCGCAGGGGACCGCATCGCATATGCAGAGAATCCCGCACGGACGCGCATGAGACCCCTGCGCATGAATGTGGTTCCCGCCGGGTCCCCTGTCTTCAACGTTTGGGTCCCGTGAAAAAATCGCGCTGGTCCCATGTTCCTTGCGCGCAGGGAGGGGCGCGTTACTCCCATCGGACCCAAACGTTAAAGGGAGGGGACCTGCCGATTAGCACATGGTACCCCAAATCATTAGGGTTGGTCACGTTCGCTTACTAAGTGGGCCCAATAATTGTTCAACCTGAAGCTTAATAACAAATCACCTGAAGTGGCTGAACGAACCCACTTATCAGCCAATCCCGTGGGTTCTCCCGTAGATTTTTCTTCACAGCGCGCATGACCTCCTTGAAAGCCTCGCTGCCCCAAGGATACTCTGAGAAAGCAAACCGGTCTTCAACGAGGTGAAGGACCCAGGAAGACACGACGGTGTCCTTCTTGGACCTTCGAGGCAGCAACACCGCGGTGGCGAAGTAGACATCCGCCAACTTGAGCTTCTCTTCGTCCACACGTTCCTCGTCGCCAGACATCGCCTCCAACGCCTGCTTGACGTTCGACAGGCGAATTATTGAACTAGCGCCAAAATGCCTCCTCGTGAATGCTTCGACGCGGTCCACCGCCGGTATCGCGGCTGCGAACTTGAGGCCGGTGATTAGGCAATACTCCGATTTTGAAAATCGAAGTGGTTTTTTGCCAACAACCATCCACAGCTCTTCGCGGGTATGCAGCGCCGTCTGCCTTTGGATAAGGTACCACAGCAACTGAATCGAGAGGTTAAAGTCCGGCTCGGCCATGACAAGGCGGCCGAACGGACTGTGGCCATAATATAGGGCCAACTCCTCATCGTTAAGGCACTGTCTTATCAGCTGGCTGGCCTCGCCGTATAGCGAGGTCACTGTAGGACGACAATCAGGAACTTCTGTGCCCAACTGCGTCTTCATCACAACCTAATTTATACGTAAAACACAGTTTAGCCAATTACTTGGTATATGAATATTGAAAATCGAAAACCCTTATGCACATATGGCCAGGGGACCGCATCGCATATGCTGACAGTCAAGCACAGATGCGACTGAGACCCCTGCGCATGAGCAGGGGACCTGTGCGTATCTTCACGGGATCTGTGTCTACTTTCACGGGACCTTTGCGTATATTCACGGGACCCGCCCATAAGATGATGGACTAGGCAAGGGTCCCCTGACTCAGGGGCGGACCCAGCGCACGAAGACTGGGGGGGCTCAACCTGAAAGGCCCAACTCAAGCCCAACTAACACACTAAAAGATCATAAAAATTAATAACGAGCGTTAGTAGGGAATCGAACCCGCGTATTGACTGTTAAATGAAGTTAAATCTCGCTCTTAATACCACTAGGGTGACAGCATTATATAGTAGTTGTACTGGTTATATATATCCCAACGGGCTTATAAAAAACCTATATATATTTAATCGAGAACTGGCCCAAAACGGAAAATATTATGGCCCAATGTAGAAAAGACCCAATATAAATGATTTTAAAATCAGAATACCTAATTATTGTACTATCGTCTTCTTCGTTGGGTAAACCTCCATTGATGCAGCAGAACCAAGCTATACTACTAATCTTTTTCTCCGGCGGCCGGGGGGTCAAGAGCCCCCCCGAGCCCCTACGTGGGTCCGCCCCTGCCCTGACTATAAGCGCGGGTCCCTTGATTTGCCGTGCGGGTCCCCTGATCGTAGCGCGCGGGTCCCGTGTTGTTCTTCACAGGCGCAAGGGAATCCGCTCGTTATAACCAGGGTACCACGCTTATACGCAGTGGACCCGTGCTGGGGCCATCATTTTATGGGCGGGTCCCGTGAGCCCATAAGATGATGGACTAGGCAAGGGTCCCCTGGCTATAAGCGCGGGTCCCTTGATTATACGTGCGGGTCCCCTGATCGTAGCGCGCGGGTCCCGTGTTGTTCTTCACAGGCGCAAGGGAATCCGCTCGTTATAACCAGGGTACCACGCTTATACGCAGTGGACCCGTGCTGGGGCCATCATTTTATGGGCGGGTCCCGTGAAAACGGGCCTGTTCAGTTCAATTCTAAGCACGGTCCTATGCTTATCAGCACGGGTCCGCACCGAATTAGGGTTTGCTGCGTTAAATTGAAGAAGACGCAGAGTAGAGAAAATACCTTCTCGGTGTTCGCGTTGATTGCCATTGTCGATTTACGCTCTAGGACTGGGTTTTACTTGCAGAGAATAGTTGGACTTGCAGAGAAACGATTTGCAGGGCGTTTTGTGTGCAGGAGAAAACGATTGAAGTGAATTGAAAGTTAAAGTGGCAGTTCTGAAATGCTTTTTAACTTTTACTGTTCCATCACGGGTCAGTTACTTTTAGGTAAACCTGAAAACCCTTTAATGTAATACCCCTTTATGTTGATTACATAACTAACCTAATTAAATTAAATTAAATTAAATACCATAGCACTATCTACATTTTTTAACCGAACTAAATATTACATTATAAAACATAGTTAATTTAAAATACAGTACTAATTATATTGTCAAGGTCACGTACATCAATAATAATAATAGCATATCTTGATTGATAAAATTATTAAATAATTTATTCTACCCTTCTCGCCCTTCTCCACCGACCGGAGCTTGGTCGACATCCTTCTGCACAGCGTTGTTTCGGACAACCTCGATCCAACCTGGGCCTTGGATCACTTCGCTCTCAGCCTCGTCGTCGTCGTTTCGGACAGCCTCGGGTGCTTGTCCTTCGATAACTTCGCTCATAACATCGTCGTCGTCGACCTCGAGAGCATCGTCGTCGCCGTTTAGGAATCTGTCGATCTCGGCCACGATCCACGCCCTCCTTTGGGAGAGGTCGACACCGAGGTCGGCCTCCAGACGGCGGCGGACGGCGGCGGCCGTGGTAGTCCAGGGGTCCGAGTGACGGACGATTTCGTGGAGGCGGGCGACGATTTGGGCGTCCGTCACCATTCTTCCTGTTTTGTTTCTGGGATTATTTTTTAAAAATGTTAGATGCTGTGTGTTTGATAAATCCAAGCCTTATATAGCTTGCAAAACGCCGTAAGAGCTTCCCAAAACCATAACATATAGCGCGGGACCAAGCTCTAGTACACGGGACCCAAGCTCTAGTGCGCGGGACCCAAGCTCTTGTGCACGGGACCCAAGCTCTACTGCATGAAGCATGCGCGGGTCCCCTGTGTTTACGCGCAGGTACCCTGCATTTATGCGCGGGTCCCATGATCATACGGCCTGCACTAATGTGCTGGGACAATGCACTGATGCGCGGGGCCCGTGAATTTATGGGCGGGTCCCGTGAATTTATGTGCGGGTCCCGTGAATTTATGTGCGGGTCCCGTGATTTACTCGCCGCACTAATGTGCGGGACTCCTGCTTTAATGTGGGGTCCCACGTTGTAACGCGCGGAACGCGCGGGTGGCCTGCTCTGCTTTCAAGCAGGGTCCCCGGATCAACTGGAAGTAAAAACAATGAACATGTTCGGCCTTCCAAACCGGAATTTCCGAAGCTTTGAGAACCCATTGGAAGGGTTTAGGACTGAGAGTTACAGATTTAGATGGTTATATTCAAAATACGACCCGGAAAAATACTTACACTGAAGCGTGAGGTTCGAATCTTTCGTTCGCCGAGGACTTTCCAGTTTCCTTCGACTGTGAAGAAGCGCGATATGAGGTCGGGGAATTTCTCTTAAGGACGAGGACGAAGAAGAAGAATAATTCGGTGAGGTGGAATGAATGCTTTCTGCTGCAAAATGGACGTGCAGCTTTTAATTCATTTCAGGCGTTGTATTTTATTTTTGTTTTTCTTTTTTTTTATTAATAATAAGGGATTACGAAAAGATGATTAAGTGTTAATTAAAAAGAGTGCTATTGACCAAAAAAAAAAGTCAAGAGTGCTATTTTTTTAAACTTGACCGCGTCAAAGGCCATTTTTTAAAAAGACCCTTTTATTACACTGTCTATAGTTTGAGTCAGTCACTGACTCTGTCTTTAGGTTGGAAATGCTGCCGGTTGGAAATGGAAATGCATGACTCAAGCTGTAAGTTTTGAAGTTTCTCTACATTAAGAATCGTCAATGTTCTACTGTTCTCTTTTTCTTTTTCCGTCTTTTCGATGGTCGCAGGAGAGAGCTCCGTTTGAAGCCCAGGCACGGAAGATGAAGGCAGAATACGAAAAACAAATGGATGCCTATAATAGCAGGAAGGAGCAGGTTATTCTTCATGGCTTGCTACCTCTATGATAAACTTTACCACCTTTTTTTCGAGAATTTCCTGATAACTGTTGATAATCGGATAGGAGACCTCTGCGTATGCTACGAAATTAGATGTCTATAATCGACAATGCGTCTTTTTTCTATTTGACTGTAATAAGACCTTTTTTCCCCAGGATTTGGAAGAGGATGGCAGCAAAGACGACGAATGAGGTGAATGGGTAGCGTTATTAACAGACTACTGTGTCGCAAATAGTGCAGCTTTTGTATGCCGATAAACATGCCTGTATATACTTCCACTCTTTGTAAAAAATCGATCTTTGCAAGTATCTATGTATATGAAATTCCGACACAAGAAAAAACTGTGCCATCAATTACCAATTGATTTGATTTTAGGCAATTCACTTGAGGGGACTTCAAACGTTGGGATTTAGGGTATGAATCCAAGAAAATCAAACAGCAGCCAACATAATAATGGGGACTTCATACGTTGGGATTTAGGGTATGAATCCAAGAAAATCAAACAGCAGCCAACATAATAATCCCAAATACAACATCACAACGAGAGAAATCCATCACTAAAACACAACTACCACAACCATTACAGCAGAGAATCCACGACGAAAGGTTAATCACATACAGAGCCTTTCATCTTACTTACCTCTTCTTGAAGCCATACTTCTTCCTCTCGTAGAACAAATCTGTCTTAGCACTTCCCAGGTTAACGATCTTAGGGCAACCATCCCTATCCTTTTCGAGCTGAGTACACTCCTTGCAGTAGTAAGCGTCCGATATTCCGACGCCTCCGCAAATCACACATCTGCCCTGAAACGAGCCGTAGTTACACTCGTCGCAGACGCGCACGAGCGTGCACGGCCGCACGTACGAATCGCACACCACGCATTTCCCGTCGTCTTTCTCGCAAAGCCTGCCTATGGCTATGCCTGGCTGCTTACGGCACATTATCAGGTCCGGGTGATGCTTCGCCATGGCTCGATATAGATCAGCTCACTGCAAAAACCTATCAGTTAGAAACGATTATCAGCGGACGATTTCAAACGCTGAAAATTCAGAAGAAGAAAAATTCAGGAAACGGAATACCTAATCGACAGAGATGAGAACCTTCGACGACCTTCGAGCGAACGCCGGCGAGCCGACCTACTGTTATATAGTACGAGGGCCGTATTAAGATAATTGGGCCGTATAAGGTAATTGGGCCGTAAGTTGGTCTTGAAGTCGCCGACAGCGACAGCGCTTCGTCCACCTGTATTTTTCTGCCAGACAGTTTTAGTGGGACCCACACACTCGTCATAGTAAACGAACGCTACACCACAGATCACGCCACCCACGCATTAACTATCGCGTCGCTTCCATTCCAGCGAAGCCGAATTTCCCAAAACACCCTCGCGTCCACGGCGGCTTATCAAATGGCGGAGAAGAAAGACGGCGGAAAGGCGCAATCGATTCCGCCGTACATGAAGGCTCTGTCGGGATCCCTGGGCGGCACGATGGAGGCTTGCTGCTTGCAGCCGATCGACGTCATCAAGACACGGCTGCAGCTAGACAGGTCAGGTTCTTACAAGGGAATCGTCCACTGCGGCGCCACCATTACGAGGACGGAGGGCGTCCGAGCGCTGTGGAAGGGTTTGACGCCGTTTGCGACGCATCTGACGCTCAAGTACACTCTGAGGATGGGTTCTAACGCCGTTTTTCAGTCGGCGTTTAAGGATGCGAAGACTGGGGAGGTCAGCGCGGCTGGGCGGTTGATGTCTGGGTTTGGGGCGGGGGTTTTAGAAGCTCTAGCCATAGTCACCCCTTTTGAGGTAAGATTTCAACAATTCTCTGCGTGTGTGTTTATATAACGTATTGGATTGCTTTTCTGCTTCGCTGTAGCTTTTTGACTGAAAACATCATATATAAAGTGCCTTTTGAACATTGCGAGAGAGCTTCACCTTCCCTGTAATTTAATATTTGATAATGATGGACGTGGCATTTTTCTCGTGATCTTCATCAATAGTGCTGCCAAAATGGAAAACAAGAGAACATCTGAATTTGTGGGGTGAAAGACTTTGAGTTGTTGGGGTTTTCCTATTTATTTTCCACTCTAATCTTCGGCGAGTAGAATATACACTGCTCCAATATGATTCCGTAAGAATGTTATGGGTGTTGTTTTCAATCTCTTGTCATGCTCTTTATAACATTTTTACCACCATTGTTATGGAGTGAACAGTTGAGTTTGAACATGAGCACTGCAATTAGATCTTTCCCATAATAGACCTCAAACCTTGAGCAACAAACTAGTTTTCTTTACATCCCTTTCACTCTCCACCGCTCTCCACGAACTGATTTATTTTCGTTCTAAAATGGCTAAAATCGAGGCTGCCCTTACAACTTTCAACATCATCGAACTAACCCTTCTTACCAATATCACTAGGTGGTCAAGATCAGACTACAGCAGCAGCGAGGCCTAAGCCCCGACCTCCTAAGATACAAAGGCCCGATCCACTGCGCAGGCACCATAATCCGAGAAGAAGGCCTCCTCGGGCTGTGGGCCGGGGCGGCCCCCACCGTAATGCGCAACGGAACGAACCAAGCAGCCATGTTCACAGCCAAGAACGCCTTCGACGGCCTTCTGTGGCACAAGCACGAGGGGGACGGGAAAACCCTCCATCCATGGCAGTCGATGATCTCGGGCTTTCTGGCAGGGACCGCAGGGCCCGTCTGCACTGGCCCATTCGACGTGGTTAAGACGAGGCTGATGGCTCAGACGAGGTGCGAGGGCGGCGAGCTCAGGTACAGAGGCATGGTCCACGCGATTAGGACAATATACGCCGAGGAAGGGATGCGTGCTCTGTGGAGGGGGCTTCTGCCCAGGCTTATGAGGATACCGCCCGGCCAGGCTATTATGTGGGCCGTGGCTGATCAGGTCACGGGCCTTTACGAGAGGAGGTACCTGCGTAATGCTGCATTGTAGGTCGGGCCGGGTTGGGTCGGGTCGACCCGTTTGTGTTTTTCGTCGGAGGCTTCTGAGAATTATTTATTTTCTGATAGTTTGAGAGTTCAATAAGTTCCCCCTTACAAGTAGGGTGATTGGTTTAGATTTTTGTGAGGATTGGCTTGAGATGAGGCATGGAATGTTTTGATTTGATTTGTGGTACTCTTTTCAAATAAAAGATTATACTTAGTATTTTTTTTAAATGTAGATAAAAGAAAAAGAATAAAAGATAATCAGGTGATTTGTATTTCGCAGTGAGAATTATTGTTTTGCTTATGCTAATGTGGCATTATTGGGACAGAAAATTAGGAGGTGACATTGTAAGGAAATAATTTTCAAAATTAAGGAATTTAGAGTTGTTATAAGCAATAACCTCGATTTTGAATTAAAGTTACTTACTTCTGAAAGTCATTATCCATATAATGGCCCACTCCAAATTTCTCGGAACCATACAATGGATCCTAGAATTTGTAGCAAAACAACGGGTTCCGACATATTGTTTCTAAATTACTTATTTTTGCAAATTATTGTGTATAATAATGCATACTCCTAAATTCATTGTTACCTATAACGTTAATCCCTTAAATTAGGGTACTAAAAACAAATCTAAGCCATTTTAATTTTAGTTTGTTGATTAATACTATGAAATTCCCAAGTAGCCCTCCGATTTGCTTTCTTTCCTTCACTATAAATGGCCAGTGCAAAAACATGACGCGAGTGATTGATTGAAGTGTCTTTCTTTACTAGAAAATACGAACAAATAAGATGGAAACCAAAGTAGGCTCGCTGGATTCAAGCAAACCAGCCACGTGTAACGAAGTCGGCAGCCTCCCCGCGAACGGCAGCGTGTCCACCATCCAAAACCCCGCCGTTCCGCTGTTCAACTCCGACGAGGCCACCCTCGGCCGTCACTTGGCTCGCCGGCTGGTGCAGATCGGCGTCAGTGACGTCTTCTCGGTCCCAGGGGACTTCAACCTCACCTTACTCGACCACCTCGTCGCCGAGCCCGGGCTCAATCTCGTCGGATGCTGCAACGAGCTCAACGCCGGCTACGCGGCGGAAGGGTACGCCAGGGCGCGTGGTGTCGGCGCGTGCGTCGTGACGTTTACTGTCGGCGGTTTGAGCGCGATCAACGCGATTGCCGGCGCGTACAGCGAGAATTTGCCGGTGATTTGCATCGCCGGAGGGCCGAACTCGAACGATTACGGTACGAATAGGATTTTGCATCACACCATAGGGTTGCCTGATTTCACCCAGGAGCTGAGGTGCTTCCAGGCCGTCACATGTTATCAGGTGAGTTGCGATGACGTGGCAGTTTTTCCTCGCGTATGATCAGCAGATCAGATGGAATTGAAAATTGAATCGGAGCTGATTTGATATAGCAGCTGCCTATTCCTAGCTAGTTCTTAGTTATGGTGTAGAGTGAGAATTTTAGGCAAGTCAAATAATTATGGTTGAAAGATCCAATTCTTCTATGAGATCAAAGCAAATCAAGCTCGAAGTTCAACAATCAAGCATGACCTCGATCTCCTCTGACTATACTCTGCTTCGATTTCCATCTCTTCTTTGCAGGCCGTGGTGAACAACTTGGAAGATGCCCATGAGTTAATCGACACGGCGATATCAACAGCACTGAAGGAGAGTAAGCCCGTCTACATCAGCGTGAGCTGTAACTTACCAGGGATTCCACATCCCACCTTTAGCCGCGAGCCCATTCCATTCTCACTCTCTCGAAAGTGAGCTTTGCCTTTCTCTCTCGATCGCCATATGCTACTTATGATTTCGGTGTTTTTTCTGACGGTTTCTTCCTCTGTTCACAATAGTTCGAGCAATCCAATTGGACTAGAAGCTGCTGTTGAAGCAGCCGCCGAGTTCTTGAACAAAGCAGTGAAGCCAGTAATGGTCGGAGGCGCAAAGCTCCGTGTGGCCAAAGCTTGCAACTCCTTCGTAGAGTTAGCCGATGCCAGCGGCTACCCAATAGCTGTGATGCCCGCGGCGAAAGGCTTAGTCCCCGAAAGCCATCCACGCTTCATCGGCACTTACTGGGGCGCAGTGAGCTCAGCGTTTTGTGCTGAGATCGTCGAGTCGGCCGACGCTTACTTGTTCGCCGGCCCAGTGTTCAACGACTATAGCTCGGTGGGATACTCTCTGCTTCTCAAGAAAGAGAAGGCCATCATAGTCCAGCCCGACCGTGTGACTATTGGCAATGGGCCCGCCTTTGGATGTGTGCTGATGAAGGATTTCTTCACCGCACTTGCCAAGAAGCTCAAGAAGAATACGACTGCTTACGATAACTACCGTAGGATTTACGTCCCAGAGGGCCTTCCAAGAAAATGCGAGCCCAACGAGCCTTTGAGGGTTAATGTCTTTTTTCAGCATATTCAGAAGCTGTTATCGGGCGAAACTGCTGTAATAGCCGAGACAGGCGATTCGTGGTTTAACTGCCAGAAACTGAAGCTTCCCCTGGGCTGTGGGTGAGTAGTGTGCTCAATCACTGCTTCTCTGTAATCTTTAGGTCGTTTAACAATATTTTTGCTTCGACTTTTTTTAGGTATGAATTTCAAATGCAGTATGGATCTATAGGGTGGTCGGTGGGGGCAACTTTAGGGTATGCCCAGGCTGTGCCTGAGAAGCGAGTGCTTGCCTTCATTGGTGATGGTAGTTTTCAGGTCCGTGTATATTATACGTTGATCGAATGCACTAGATTATTGCGGTTTCTGTACCGTTTGTAATATGCTGTAAGAAATTTATTTCCTCTCTAAAAAAGGTCACGGCTCAAGACGTATCGACTATGATTCGATACGCACAGAAGAGCATCATTTTCTTGATCAACAACGGCGGATACACCATCGAAGTGGAGATCCACGACGGGCCCTACAACATTATCAAAAACTGGAACTACACGGCGTTCGTGGACGCCATGTGCAACGGCGATGGGAATTGCTGGACGGCTAAGGTACGTAAAGAAGACGAGTCCAAGTGTTTCTCCTCCTATTTCGCGCGGATTAAATGTGGTTTTTTTTTTTCTCGATAAGGTGTGGAATGAAGAAGATTTAATGGCTGCAATCGATTCCGCTACTGGGGAGAAGAAGGATTGCTTGTGCTTCATCGAAGTGATCGTTCACAAAGACGATACGAGCAAAGAGCTGCTCGAATGGGGTTCGAGGGTCTCCGCTGCTAATAGCCGCCCGCCCAACCCCCAGTAGTCGGGTCGGGTTTGGTCGGGTCGGTGTTTGTATTTTATGCTAGTGGTGTTGTACTTTTTTAGTTTGTTACTGATGAAAAGGGATGTACAAGGGGCTAATAATCTTGATTTGGTTACAATCGATCATTCACTACCTAGAGAGATATATCTCAGAGATATACCTCGGAGAGGAAGCAACTAATGAAAAATTTTTAAAAAAAAAAGAAAATCGAAGATTGAAACTTTAGCTGAAATTGAAAGGGACATGGCGTCATTGAGATTTCATATTGAAATTTCATATTGAATTTAGTTGAATTTAGTCGAAATAGAGAGAGAAAAGTTGTAGGTAAAACAAAACGAAGAAAAAACTAGATAACTTTATAGTTCCATAACAATTCAATGACTATGAATATCATGTGAGAATTTGTTTACTTTTTTCGGCTTAAATCTTGGAAAAAGGAAAGGGGTTGCACATAAATACCAATTTGCATAAAAATTTAATTCAGTACTCTGTCAGTATAATTATATGTAGGTACCTATTAGAATAAATTTTTTGCACATAGGTACCGATCCGCCGCATGGTACGCCATATAACATATTTAGGTACCATACGACAACGTATTGTGGTACGTATTATAGTTAAAAAATGGTACGTCACATAACACATTATGGTATCATTCTACCATATAGAAAACATATAGGGTACTGTATAAACGCGTGACGTGGTACGCAATACACGCATAAAAATGTACGCCAAGACTGAGAAACATGGTACAAACAGTAAAACGAGTACTTATGTGTAACTGACATAGATACTGATTTGTAATTTTTTATTCAATTGGGTATTTTTCTATAGATTCACCAAAATGGTATTCGTCATTTTCTTAGGCTCCGCTTGGTTTACGGATTTCGACGTGGAAAAGAAAAGGAAAAGCGTAATGGTGCGACACGTGAAGCGTAATGTACGATGATTCGATGCGTAGCATCACAGTTTTCTTTTCTTTTCCGCGGACCAAACGGAGCCTTAGTAAAGCAAAACAAGAAAACGAAAATTTAATGTAATTACCCTCGAATCGAAATTAATTTGGGTTTTGGGTTTGATGGGCCCAAATAGTTTTGATCCACATATTAAACTGAAAGCTCATGAAGGCTCCACTGAGGAGAGACATGAATGAAACATAATCAGTTGGCTACCAAGGAAAATAATAGAACCCTCGACTAATTATCGTTGGAAGTGTCGAGGGAGTTCATAGCAGGGATTGAGTCGATCGATGGATGGTTCAAATCGAAGTCCTTGCGGAGAACAGGAAACTATTAGCTTAAAGGTCTCGCATGGGCCTAATCACCATGAAGTTTCCGTGCCGTGTAATTCTACCTTTGGTATGTTATCATCTGTTTGGTTTTTTGTTGTTTTCTGATTGATTGGTAGCTTTATTTTGTTTGAAATCATTCGAGGTTCGTCGAGCTAAGCTGTATGTTATCTTTTCTTTTTCATTTTTCATCAGTTGATTCTCATTCCTTGTAGTTAGTCATACGTGGGTCTCAGTGTACTTCTGTGATAAGCGATGTCTGCTTTTTGTTTGTGACTGTGTAATAAATAGATTACAGTCTGTTATCTTTGCTCTATGATCGCGGAATAGGTCAGCCCGTTAAATTGTTCTCTTAACGAGCATTAGATTGTGAGATTTGCCGAATACTTCTTGAAGAATGCTGAAAGTGTTTGAAAGTGCAAACGTGGATCTGTACAGGCGATGTGAAATCAGCGATAGCTCAAAAGATCGGCCTTGAAAGCCTTGATTCTCATAAACTCTTGTTCAGAGGTAAAGAAAAAGAAGACGACGATGATCTTCAGACATCTGGCGTTAAGGACAGCGCTAAACTGTTGCTCGTGGAGCATGCAAATAGCAAACGTAAAAGCCCCGAAAAAGTTGTCGAGGAACCAATCGTCGTCTCACGAGGAGGCCCAGCCGTCGCCAAAGTCAGGGAAGAAGTTGACAAACTCTCTCAACAGGTTTTTATTACCTTCTTAAATTCTTCTTCGAATTGTTTTGAGTAATGCACGTCGTTTCGTCGCTTTCTGACAACATCGTTAATAGGTCGGAGCGTTGAAAGCTGTTATTGATAGTAATACCAAGGTCGACGAGAAAGATATAGTTTACTTGACTGAGATGCTTATGAGGGAGTTGCTTAAATTAGATACGATAGAAGCCGAAGGAGAAGGCAGAGTGCAGAGGAAGTCAGAGGTTTTGTTTGTAGTTTTCAGTTTCTATCTAATTTAGCAACGCAAGCAGTTCAAAGATACTTAATCTGTCAATGTCTCTGTTTATGTATCCTCCGTTTAGGTTCGTCGAATCCAAGGCTATGTGGAGACAATGGACAACCTTAAATCCAAGAATTCAAACATCCCAACTGATGAAGTCGATAGTAGTAATACTAATGCCAGTCCCGTCCCTGAAACTATTCAGTGGGGGACATTCGACGATGAAGTCGAGATTGAGAATAATGAGAATTCTGCTTCGATGCAACCACTGCTATCTGATTCTAATACTCAGCCTAGCCCTGTTCTTGATTCACCTTCTACACCATCAATACCTACGAATACTCATCAATCCTCTGCAGAAACAAACGATATTTCTCAACCATCCCTTACGCAGAATTCTCCTACATCATCGTCACCATCGACTAAGGTGACGCAACAACGGGAGCACTTCGACTGACTTCCGTAAGTTACATTTTGTGAATGTATATTTCTGCGATATCAGCTTACTCTTCCCCAGTCCCTGTCTTTTTTGTTTTCACCATTTTTTATGCTGATGGAACTTCGTTTATATACCTGAAAAGATTTGGTCTTTTGATAGGATTACTCCATCTTTTGTTGTAAACGAATACGATTGTTAAACTCTCCATCAATCATATACAATCGTTTGGTTCTTTTACGGGCAATACGTAATCGATCGCTAAAGTTTAGGATAATCTTGAAAGCATATGAGCGTAGAGCAGCTCGTTCCACGTGTCGGGCACGCCGGGCAGGCACCAATGAAGGCAGTCGGCGAACCGGGCAGGATCGGCCCTCTGCTCGGGCGTCAGAAGCTTCCCCTGACGCAAGGTATAAACAGTCGTATGCCCGTCTTTTCTGTACTGAGACATAGCCGTGATGTCGATTAGCGTCACTTTAGTCCTCGTCGTCCTTATTACAGTCTTTGCGATTTCGAGCAGTCTTAGGTCCGTCCCTATGTCCAAAGGCTTGAACGTGTCGGGGATTGGCGTTGTCTCTAGTGCGCACGCAATCCCTTTACTGTTGTTCCAATATGCGCTCCTACGCACAAAGTATAGTTACACAGTTTGGTTCGAGGAAATTAGTAGGGAAATGACAGCAGAATGAAAAAGGTGAAAACTAGTGTTTTTAGGTTTGGTTGGCTGAAGAAATAGGAGCGGTATTTATGCTTTAACTCCACTGCGTTGCGTTTGGTATGCAGAATTCAGTAAGGAAAAGAAAAGCAAAAGAAGTTCAATTGTTTGATGCCCTAATATCATATTTGCATACCAAGAGCATCCAACGGCGAGGAGAACGAAGGAAAAACTTACTAAACTCGTTTTTATTCTATGAAATTTTCTTTGACGCGTTACTTTCTAAAACTCGAACAAAGAAAGCCCTTACAGTTCATGAACTGGAGACATGCCGATGAAGAACGTAGGGACACGCCTCAAATCGACGTTGTGCTTTAGCCAGTGCGCCCATGTCTTGAGGACTCTTTTGTAAGCGATGGATCGTTCGACCTCGTCGTACTGTATCGGAGACTCGTCGAACGACTGTCCTCGTCTGCATTTTTCACGACGTCATTCGTATATTCTTACGTATGCGTGCGAAGGAAACGAAAACTACTAACAAGGCTTTGATTTTTTCGGCGTTCATCCACCATATGTAAGTGTTGAAGATGAGTAGGTCGGCGTTCTTCCAATGGACTCCGTGCCTGGCGATGGAGTCCTGCATTATGATCTTCTCTGATATGCTGTGGTTTCTCGGGTCGTCTGAGTTCGACTCTACGAGGAATGGGGCCCAGTAGAACTCGATCGTCGCGTTGTAGTCCTGCAATTATTTACCAATAGAAAAAATCGAATTTTTGAAATGAATCGAAAATTTATTGATTTAAGGTTTAGTGGTTTGATGGAAATAAAATAAAATATATTCAGAGGATATGATGATTAATACATGTGACCAGATTGGGATAACTTTTTACCTTGACCAATATCGTATAATTGATTCAACTAAATTAACAATTATATCTGACCAACATTTATGACCATTACTATTTTTTTTTTCTATCTATCCTTTAGGGTGGAATGAATGGAATTGATAGATGGACAGATAAATTATTAACTATTTAATGGTAGCCGACACTGAAATTTAGAAAAAAAAATGAAAATCAACAAATAAATAGAGAGCTAGCATTACTACTTGAATAGAGTAGACTGAGATCGGAGCTCCGATAATCCGGGTCGACCCGCCCGGAGCTACGGAGGTGCTGAGCAAGCAAATCATCGACTCCCACTGATTACGGTTGACGGAATCTCCGACGAACATAACCCTCTTTCCCCTCAGCTTCTCAAGCAACAATCTTGCTTCCAACCTAATACATCATCATTACATCAAACAAATAATGCAATAACTGAAGTCTGATGATCAACAGTTAATTCTTGGAGATCAAATCAACAGTGTCTTAATTACTTGGGCAATGAACAGTGAGTGGGCTGCCATCTCCAATTCTGATACAAAGTGTCTTTTCTTCCATTCCTCACGCAACTCACCTGAGAAGTCAAGAATTCGCATTCTTCCTCTCTATACAAAGGCCTCGTCACGTTGTCGAATACCCACTTTCCCTTCGAAAGATTGCATCTCTTTCCCTTCGATTTCTTCGACTGATGAATAATCCCTTCTTCTTCTTCTTTATCTCCTTCGTTGGCCATCATATTCATGCTAGGCTGAGGATTTTCATCTAATTTTTCACCGGCGAGGAGAGCTGCTTGAATGTACTCAGGCGGCCATCTTAGGGTTACTTTGGCCATCAATGTTATGTCTTTGGCGAGCATAAATGCTGCTATCAGAGATATGATAACAATGGCAGCCATGGATAGAGATGATGAATGGCTGCATATTATAGCTTTCTGTTTGTTCTTCATGGAGAAGAATGGACTGTCACTACTACGTAGTCAGTGATGAGGTTTTCTGAAGAAGAAGAAGAAGTAGGAGAAGAGACAGTGTAGCAGTTATTGAAAACAACTAACATGATTTATTGGTTTATTGTTATTTATTATTATTTGCAGAATCTTAGTGCATTAATTGTATTGTGGCGCAGGCATAGATGGTTTGGGTTTTGTGGTGTTTTGATTCTATATTATTATTACACGTGGTAAGCGATCCATGAAATGAAAAGTTATGTGTAATAGAGTGTAATTGTAATAAAGGATGGTGGAATTTCTTCAAAAGGGTTTTAGGTTTTATTATATGTTATTATGGGTGGGGGTGGCTGGCCATGCAATGTAATGTTCTTCTTCCATTAATGTTTTTCGTCGTTTTGTTTTATTATATAATACGATGTAAAGTACGTGAATCTTGACCATAAGTCTATTACCGCAACTGTTGTTACGATTAGTGGAAAATATATTTTTTTAATGCCCGCAAGACGAATTCCCAGAGTTCCATTTCATGAATATATGTAATAGCAAAAATTGCTTCGATTCTATACAATAGTCAACGCCACCTTATTTTGGCAATGAAAAAGTTGATAAAAAAAATAAAAATCGGCCTCAATGGCCACGACGACCCACATTCGCTCCAAGTCGGGTCGGGTCGGTTTATATAGATGGGTTTTCCAGCCCATACTCAATGGGCCATATTTGGATGTGGTACCACAAGCCTTAGTATAAGGAATTTGGACCAAAGGTTCGTTGACCTAATAATAGTTTGGGAAACTCGTTAGTGGTCCACAGTTGAGATTTCATTTATGAGAGGGGCATTATTTTCATTATGTAACTATCTAATCTATATATCGCTTCTATATGATTCATTTTTGGGGAAGTGAAAAAACGCATTGATTGATGATACATACCTACATAATTCCCTCCCTCGCTTTAAATTATTGCACGGACTTCTTCGCATACATACATCAATTATTCTTCTCTCATTTACCAAGTAGTAAATTCGTGGCTTGCCTTGACGTAGACTTCTCAATAATTGCACCTAAATTAAATTGCCCTATTGCCCATCCTTTTTTTTTCTGAGATGGTTCTTGGTTTTTTCCACACCCACGCAGTTCAACGCAAACAAAAAAAGGTTAAGAGGACAAGTGAAATAATTTTTTTTTAAAAAAAAAAGGGTAGAAAGTGAGGAGCCAATAAAACAATGACGAAACATCAAAAGAGAGGTCCACAGCTAATGTAAGTCCAAAAAACATACTGACGACACTCGGAAAGCGAAACCTCACTATGTGTGTAGTGTAGCAGTGCATTAAAGAAAAACAATATATAATAATGTGTGTGTGTGTATATATATATATATTGCAGGTGGAAGAAAACAGACAACAAAAAAATCAAATAAAAAACATAACTTGATGTTACGGTATGAAAATGTCCAAAGGCTTCAAGGAATAAAAATAATAGGAGTAAATGAACAAGAATTAAAGTCGATCTAATGCAAGAATCTTTCTCTCTTTTCCTCAGCTTTATGTTCTTGCACTACCTTTGTCTGATTCACCCCATGCAAAGAAAGGGGAATTCAAGAAAAGCTTCGAAGGTCACCCATTAAGGCAAATATTAGAAATAAACTATACAAAAAAAATAGTAAAAAAAACAATAAATATCTGTCGGTTAATTCCTGAGAATCATTACTATAACCGCTTGACACTGAGTTTCATAACACCGTCCTCTCTCACATGTCTCTGTACTGTGCTGTGCATGATGGTTAAAAAAAACAACACATAGACTCCTCTGTTTTCTTATCCTCGTTGGGAGCTTCCCAATTTAGGACATAAAAAATTAAAAATAAAATAGTCACGGGCTTTCATATATGTTTGGACCTCAAAGCTTTCTCTCTTTTTATTCTCAGTAGTGTTACAGAGACAGAAATGGGTCATCCTCAGAGATATTAACTCTTTGGTCTACCCAGTGAAGAAGACAATAAAAAAGGCTCATACCTTCTGTTAGCAGCAGAGCAGATGATTGACTTTTGTGGTTACTTAATGTGAAGGTAAGCCTTTGTGAAGTTCAGTGGCACCTGAAATCTTGAGACTTTCAGCTTTTTTCTTGATTACCCTCTGTGGGTTGCTTCATTTGTGGGTAATGTAATGCTTTTGCTTCTCCTTTCTTTTTCCTAATTAATTCATCATCTTCTTGCACAAGACTTCTTTCGGACAAGGCTTCAGCTTTCGCCTGTTAGATTAAGGTAATAACAATGGCAGTAACTGTAGTATTAACGAAAACCCTTTCATTTTCTTGAATTCCTTTTCATTACTACAAAAACAAAATGCAGGAGATTTCAGATGGGACGTACCTCTTTTCTCCGACCACTGCTAATCCTTTACATTCTCACGCTGAGCTCAACGAACTGCTCAGCCCAGCAGCTCCTCCTTCAGCCGTCGCAGGCTCAGACCCTACTCAGAATAAAGGACCACTTGGGCTCGCCGGCGGCTCTGGCCGCCTGGACCAACCGCACCGACTTCTGCACCTTAGAGCCCACTTCAACCGTCACCGTCATCTGCTACGAGGGATCCGTGACCCAGCTCCAAATCGACGGGTCGACCCGCCGGAGACTGCCCGAGAGCTTCTCCGTCGACTCCTTCTTCACCACCCTGGTCAAGCTCCCAAGCCTCAAAGTCCTAAGGCTCGTCTCCCTCGGCCTGTGGGGCCCACTCCCCGGCAAGCTCGCCCGCCTAACTTCCCTCGAAATACTAGACTTGACCTCGAATTTCTTACAGGGCAGCGTCCCGCCCGGGATGGGCAGCCTCCAAACCCTAATACTCGAAGGCAACTCCTTCGCCGGAGAGTTGCCAGAATCGCTGGGAAGGCTCGCCGGCCTGGCCGTACTGAACCTAAAGGGCAACGCCTTCCACGGGCAGCTGCCCCGCTCGACGGGCAGGCTGACCAGCCTTCGAATCCTAGTGGCTTCGAACAACAACTTCTCCGGCGAAGTGCCCGACCTCCGCGGGCTGACCAACCTTCGAGTCCTCGACCTGGGAAACAACGCTCTCGGGCCTCAGTTCCCAGACCTAGGAGGAGGGGACAAGATCGAAAGCATTGTGCTAAAGAACAATAAGTTTACCTACGGTTTGCCCGATGGAGTTCGATCTTATTACCAGCTCAAAGTCTTGGACATCTCCAAGAACAGATTCGTCGGGCCATTTCCATTGACCGTTTTGTCCCTGCCTTCGCTGGCCTACGTGGACATTTCTCAGAATAAGTTCACGGGGATGCTCACGTGGGACCTACCGTGCAGTAACGAGCTCGCCTTCGCAAACTTGACATCGAATCTTCTGACTGGGAAATTGCCCAACTGTCTGATATCTGATTCTAAGGTTAAGTCCGACGTCGTGGAGTACGGCGATAACTGTTTAGAAACTGGAGACTCGAGCCAACAGCCAGTTTCTTTCTGTAAGAACGCGGCTATCGCAGTAGGGATATTGCCTCGGGCCCCACATAAGGCGAGGCGGGCGTCTAAAGTAGCCCTTGCCTTGAGCATATGTGCTGCTGTTGTAGTTGGGTCGGCATTGCTCGTCGGGGCTTTCTTCCTCGTCAAGAACATCCTCGAAAAGAGGTCGGAAGGAAAGAAACCTCAGACGACGTTCATCATAGAAAACCCATCCACTGGCTACACTTCGAAGATGCTTAAAGACGCACGTAATGCGCCTCATTTCTCATCTTCGCATCTCAGAATCTTACAAAAACCATTAAGCTTTGTCTGGTTTTCGAAAATTTCCAGGGTATATAACTCAGACGATGAAGCTGGGATCGCTCGGTCTACCAGCCTATAGGACGTTTTCGCTGGAAGAACTCGAGCTCGCCACGCGCAACTTCGACCCGTCGACTTTGATGGGAGAAGGTTCCCTTGGCCATGTAAGCCTCGGGCCTTTACAGCATCGTACTTTCGCCTGTGTATATATGTGCTGTTTATCGCATGGTTTTCGAGGAAAATTGCAGATGTATAGAGGGCAGCTAAGGGACGGGTCGTGGGTAGCTATACGGTGCCTGAAGCTCAAAAAGAACCACAGTACTCAGTACTTTATGCCTCACATTGAGATGATATCGAAGCTGAGGCACCACCACTTGGTCAACGCGCTAGGGCACTGCTTTGAGTACTGTCTCGACGATTCGAGCGTCAGCAGAGTGTTCCTCGTCTTCGAATACGTCTCCAATGGGTCCCTCAGAAGCTGGATATCTGGTAATAAGAAGAAAAACATAGCTTTATCGAATCATCAATAAATTCACTTCCTTGTTGAATTTCTAAGATTTCGACATATACTTTGCAGAGAGTATGCAGCAAAAGCTTACCTGGACTCAGAGAATAGCGGCAGTCACGGGGGTTGCGAAGGGCATTCAGTTCCTCCACACAGGGATAGTTCCCGGCCTTTTTTCGAACAATATAAAGATAACAGACGTCTTAGTGGATCAGAACTTAGTCTCGAAGATCAGCAGCTACAACCTGCCTTTGTTGTCTGAGAATCTTGGAAAGGTAGGAACTTTAAAAAACCTGCTAGCAAATCGGCTAAAAAAATACACTTATTTTCTCAAATTGATATGGGTTTCTTCGACAGGATCGTCTGGTAAATTTTCTCGGCGGGTCGAAGCAGATTAAGGGCTCGAGGTACGCCAAGGGTAGGATCGAACATTCGAACACTAATTCATGAACCTAAGAGTTCTTGATTGTGCTTTTTCTTACAGGTCAAAGCACCAAGACAAGCTGGATATATACGACTTTGGAGCGATTCTACTCGAAGTAATCAGCGGGAAAACGGTGAACTCGGCCGAAGACGTGGAAGTCTTAAAAAATCAGGTAATAAAACACACACACTCGACAGTATAAAATCAAGTAGAAGATTGTTCGAATCTGATTTTAGTAAAAAAAACGTGCAGTTACAGGTGAGTATAGCAGCTGATGAGACGTCAAGAAAGAGCCACGTCGATGACGCTATCAGCAGCTCGTGCTCGGGGGAGTCGTTAAGGACGATGATGGAGATTTGTTGTAGGTGTCTGAACGAAGATTCGTCAGAACGACCTTCAATCGAAGACGTTCTTTGGAACCTGCAATTTGCTGCTCAAGTTCAAGACGGATGGAGGGCAGAGTCGCAGAGCAGCGAAGGCTCACCTGTTTCTCCGCTTCGATCTCAGAGAGCATCGATTAAGGCGAAAGAAAAGATCGTCGAATGAAAGAGATGAGCCCGCAAATTTGAATTTGCAGAGATTCGTTTGTGTAGGTAAGGTAAAAGATAAAGAACCAAAAAAAAAAAGCTGACGGTGAACGAAATAAAAACAATGTGAAGTTAAGTTAGACTGATCGATGGTGTTCAAAGATTTAATCTTTTGGACACACATCGAACTTTGATTTCGTCTCTTGGATTGATTCGTTCATGCCTTTGTTTCTAAGATTGTCGGAGAAATGTAATGTAATGTACATCTTTAACGATCCACATATAGCATTCCCAAGATGCATAAACAGATATTACAAATCACATGACGAAATCCACGAGCATTTGAACATAAATCGATGGGATTAAACAAGAAAGATAGCTGATGAACAGAGTTACCAATGTTTCAGACTCAGATCACACTACAAACACTGCGCAGATCGCTTAATTAGATAAATCATGTCTGCAACGGTAACATACCCCTAACAAAATGAGCCAAATTCGCTTTACCTGAAGTAGGTGAAAATCAACGGAGATACCCAGGGATTTTGATCCTAACGAACAGCATGCTCATAACATAGGCCATGGCCACGCACGCAGCTCCGGCGGCGGCGAGCGACGCCTTGACGCCCTTGTCTCGATTCCTATCCATGGACAGATCCATCATCACGATCCCCAATCCGCCCATCACGAACATGAAACCCGACGATAGGCCTTCGATTATGTACTGGCCGTTGACGCGTCCCTCCATGAACACCACCGGCCGGACGGCGCCGGTGAATCGATCCTGGGTGGATCCGATCCCGGGAGGCTCAACGATGACGTCGTAGACAATCCCAGACACGACCATGAAGTAGGTGAGGAGGACGAGGGCGAAGACGGTCATCGGAGATGGAAGGGTGAAGGTAGGGAGCTTCAGGCGGAGGCGCGGCGGTCGGAGGAAGGAGTAAGGGAGGAGTTTGAGGGCGTGGAACGCCGGGTCAAAGGCCGGCGAAGGCGGCGAATGTGAGGACATTTTTGGCCGGATTTCGTCTTGTGTGTGTGTTGAGTGTTGGAAAACGCAGTGGTGGAGATTGTAGCTATAGAGCTGAATCGGGTCGGGCGGGTCGGTGGTGGTGGAGACGATGAGATTTGAGGGCTCCGACGGGTCAGGGTCGAAAGGAAGTCCCAATCTTTTCGGGCCCCGAAAAGAGACCAGCCCAAACGCTTTACTAGATTGTTAAAATCAGCCCGTTGGGCCGGACTGATATTTTTTTTACCCCTTATTTAAACAAATAAGAAAAATTATAAGTTTGAGTTTGTCCTTGATTTATTTTACCATGCCCAACTGGGAAAAATAATCCAAAGTTAGTCTTCATTTATTTGATCGTTACTTTTTCTATTGGGGTATCAAAATCGTAAATCGAATAACTAAAAGCTCGTGGGACTACTGCGTATGCGAATTAATTTTAGAGTGAAACCTCACAAGCTTAGGTCCTTTGGATTGATTCCATCATAAGACTAAATTATATTACAGAAGCTCTTCAAACATTTAAAGATACATTAACCAAATGTTTTGTTATGCAATGATCAAAACGAATCGAAACACGAAAGGCGCACACATGTCCTTTGCATTCTTACACGTGTCGTCGAGGGCGTAATATTCATTAACGGCGGAGCTTGCGAAGCGGTCGATCGGACGATAAAACCAATGGAAAGGTTAATCACTTATGAGATCATCTTTTAGAAATTAGAGAAAAAAAATACACACAATATACATGCATGCATGATGAATTCATCTGCAATAAATATCATTGAAGTTTAATGGCGTCAACACAAAGAAGAAGAAGAATCTATCAAGGAATCGAACTCCTCGGAAAAACAAACAAAAAAAAGAAAAAACACCCCGCGGAAAGATTTTAATGGCACCGCTTCGTCGTTGCGTAAAGGTGCATGAATCTTCGGATCGGGAAAAAGAAATTACTATTTTCTCGGATTATAACGTCATAGAAACGCTTTCCAAGCTGTCTCTTGGACGCAACTCCAACACTAATTTAAGCCATTTTACGTATCTTTTTCTGTCCTCAAGCCCGAATATCGATCGGTGTTTCGTGTCATTTTCTGTGCGTATACGTACGCTGTGACGATATATGCGTGCGTGGGCGCATATATATAAGGCGTAATACTCGAGAAAGTAAAGATAAAAAAGAGCTAAAAAGGCGTAAAAAAATGGCGATCGATCTAAGGCAGGTGGTGGCCGCCATGCTTACATTTTCCATGTTCATAATGCTAGGAAATATGATCAAGCAAGATCATATTGATCCTCTTCTGGTAAAATAAAACGCTTTTTAATACTAAATTTTCTTTCATCGAACGATTTATTAAGTCGAACGAATGATCGATCATCTCGTTTTTCACATCTCCAAAAGGCGCCGCAAAAATCATCAAAAGGCGTAAAGAAATACGACGATTTTACGGTGCAGAAGGTCGACGAAAAGGCGAAGAAGGAAAGCGCTTCTAGTCCTTGGAAAGACGGCGAAGAACCACCGAGGCATTGTTGGAAAAGGCGCGCCTTAAGTAAGCTAAACAATTTTCGAGCTTCGGCGAACGATATATTTTTCGCTTTTTTTTTTCTTATTTCTGTTCGATTTTGTTCTTCAGAAGGAAAAGAACAGACCAACGGTTACATCTTCTTTTCATTGACTCATGGCCCTGAATATCACTCTTCTCAGGTTCTCAATAATAATCAACTCTATCATTTAAATCTTTTTTTTTTATATATACAAAATAATTAATTCTTTTATTAGAAAGTTTGTAAGAATTCTTTCCTTTCGTGCTTTTTCCCAGGTGATAAACGCCGTAGCGGTCGCCAAGCACCTCGGCGCGACGCTTTTGATCCCCGATATCATAGAAACGAAGACGGGCCGAAGATGGTGTGATACTTATAGTAGTGTAATTTAATCAAAGATTCTACATTCGAATCGATTTTTTATTTTTCATCTCCAGGGAATTTGGAGAAATTTACGACGTCGAAAACTTCGTAACGAGCCTCGGCGCTATAGTACAAGTCGAGAAAAACCCGCCGACGAAGCTATCGAACAATGCGACGAAGATCCCAATTTACGAAATCCCGGAAAAAGCGTCCGAAGATCTCATAGCATCTTCGAACGTAAAAGCTCTTTTTCAGAAAAATCGAAGCTTAAAAGTCGCAACTACCTTCAATTCCTCGGCGGGCGCCGCCGTCGACAGGCGCGCGACGGAAGCGTATCAGTGCTTAGCCATCTACGAAAGCCTCAAACTGAAGCCCGACTTGCAAGGAGTCGTCGACTCGGCCGTCGCTACGCTTAGGGGCCTAAGCGCAAAGTCGAACGGTCGTTTTGTTTCGGTAGATTTGAGCGTCGAGAAAATGGAGACGAACGGGTGTCGGGGGGTCGAAAAGTGCCACGGTCCCGAGGAAATCGCTCGGTTTCTTCGAGTCGTATTAGGGTTTCAGAAGGAGACAACGACGGTGTACTTGACTCAGAAGGGATGGCACGGCGGCCTCGAGTCATTCAGGGATGCCTTTCCCAACACGTTCACGAAGGTTAATTTTCGTCTCCTTATTACGTTGAGGCTTAGTTATTTTTTCAGTCGTGTATATTTAGGGGTGACATTTTAAGGACGCCTAAGTTATGGGCTGCATGTCTAGGATAACTAGTTTCGAAATTGAAGGAATTTGAAGACGTTTTGATTAAGCGTTGCAATTTGAGGATAGTGAGTTTTGAAAATCGAAGCGGTTTTAGGATAGTAAGTTCCAAAATCGAAGCAATTTGAGGATAGTGAGTTTTGAAAATCAAAGCTTCGAAATTGTAGAAATTCTAGGACATAAAGTTTCAAAATTCTGGCGTTAATTGTCCTCGAGTTGCTTCAATTTCAAAACCCATTGTCCCGAAATTGCAACATTTAATCAAGATTTCCTCAAATTGCTTCAGTTTTGAAACTTATTATCCTAAAATTGGAACACTTAATTAAGGTTTCTCAAACTGCTTCACTTTTAAAACTTATAACCTAAAATTGAAATCTTTAATATCGGCGTGCTTGTATTGTAACGTCACTATCCCTAATATACAGGGACACGAAAAATAAATCCTTACATTAATCGGCCGATATCGTTCGTATTTCTAATTTTTTTTGCGTGATAATTGTGAAGGATGCGATAATCCTAGCGGATCAAAAGGCGAAGATTGCGAGCTCGGAGGCTCAGGAGTACGAGAGGTTTATCGACTTCTACGTTTGCGTTCGAGGGGACGTTTTCGTGCCGGCGTTTAATAATAAATTCTACGAGGAAGTAGTAGGCCGGAGAATCGAGCTCGGAAAAACGCAGATCTTCGTCCCCACCTCGAAAGTTTCTTCTTCTGCTGAGGATTATGTATCTCCTTATGTGCTTAACAAAGAACACTATGGTTATTCGTGCTTCTGCTGAAGATAGATATATATATATATATGTGTGTGTATTATGTGAATATATGTCGCAGTTATTGGTAAGTGTTTGCGATATTTGTTTACTAGTAGTTATAATAAAATGAAATAAAACTAGAAGCTCGCCTTGTTGGGCCTCTTATACTATCGATCCCTAATTTTTTCGTTTTCTTTTTTAATATCTCAAGAAGATGTATTCGAAAACCCTATTGACTGCTAAGGGGTTGATTGAACTTGAGAATTCTACAATCCACGAGGAGTATATCCCCCAAGCACAATTCCCTTTGACTTTAAATTTCCAAAATAATAATAAAAAAAATATGAAGTTTCCACGGAATTCAACAATTTACCACCTTTTTTTTTTACTCATAAAAACATTAGACCATGGCAATGAGCTTAAATCAATATATCAAAAGAGCATCTAATTATCAAATTCCATCGTCTCTTATGCTTTGCATGAGCCACCCACTTTCTTCTCAATTCATTTTGTAAATAAGAAAGTGCAGACATACGATAGAAGACACTCACAATATTCCTAGCGAAAACCATGATCTCGGAACATATTTTGTAAAGCTACGCACATAACTACAAATATACCAATCATCTTGACAATCAAGATTGCATTCCAATTATTGCATTATACTATTATTAAAATCAATCGAACAGAACCAAGAAACCTTCCCCAGACAATTACCAAGTTTAATGGGACAGTGTGGATACAACACATACAGTTAATACTTTAATATGGATCGTCGTACAAAACCAAGCGCCTAGAACACAAAGTACAGTAAAACTTTCTCTTAAATCTGAAGCAGATTGGGAAGAAGAAGAAGAATCTCAATCTGCTTCGGACATCAACTACGTGGACTTTACCAGCGCAGTGCGGACAAAAACCTGGCGCTTGTTGTCTTGATAGCTCCTCTTCTTCCTCAACGCAGCCCAAGAAACAACAACACATGATCGATGAATTGATGCTTTAACCTCACTCGCAAGTGCTTTGCTTGCATGCAAACTATTATAGATCGGTTTTCTTGAATTGTTTTCTTACCTTAAAACTCTCTCTCTCTCTCTCTCTCTCTCTCTCTCTCTCTCTGTGTGTGTGTGGGAGTGAATTTCCTAGGTTTCATCGATATGGTGGGAGGTGGTGAAAGGGGGTTGGTTTTATTGCACGACAAGTTGGAATTCACAAGCCTTTCAAAAAAATTCAATGAAAGTGATGTCTATATTCCTCGATTGGGAGCTATTAAAATTCGCTTCTTATTTCATGGGTTCAAATTTGATGTTTGACTCATTAAATTCTCTCATAAAGTCATGATGATTGATATTTATGTGAATTCAATCACAGGTTGCATGGATTAAGAGGATTAGCTCATTGTCACTAAGATTATCTCAAAAAAATATATGATTCAATTCAGGAATAACTTAATTGAAGCACAGAGAGTGGATGGGTGGGTGGAGAAATGAAAATAGCATCCATTTATTTTACTTTCCTAATAAAGGTACAGTAGCCAGTCAACAATGGTCTCCGCCATATTTAATAATCAATTTGTTCCACGTTGTAAGAAATAGAAACGTTGAAAATTGTACGAGGAAAATATTTTTTGCTCCATATAATAATACATCTAACTAAATCGTGCCACATTTTTATGAAACGACCCATGATGACAAGATTATTCAAATCTAATAAAAGAAAGGTTCAACTGATGCAATAATTTATCAATCTTCAACTGCTAAGTGGTTACACAGACACTTTACACAAAACAGCAGAATAGGTAGAGGGGAGCAAAAGGGCCAAAAGAGATCAGCAAAAGTACTTACTTTGAAGAAAGAAAAAAGTAGACTACACCTTAGCTACTAGCAAGTTAGTTCATAGCCTAAAGTTACCGTATCCCCCAACGCCCGAAGATCCATACCCACCACCATAAGATTGGCCGGGCAGCGTCGATGGAGTGTAAGAACTGCTCCCCATCTGAGGGTAAGAAGGCGGCCTCAAACTAGGCTCGAGCTTTCCATAACCCGTCTCTCTAGGCCCACTTGTAAATTCCTGCATATTTCAAGGCGTGTTAGTATAATCGCACTTTTTTTGACTAAGGGATGTTATGTTATGGAGGCAAAAAGGGGTTTGTTTTGTTTACATGAATCAATTGCTGGGCAGCTTGTACTTGGGCAGATGTGCCTTTTATTTCTACGGTGATTTCGTCGGGCAGTCCTCTGCTTTCTTGGACGGTGAGGATAGCACCGCTGGTTCGTCGAATGAACTCGATGTTTGTGCCTTGAACGCCTATGATGTCTTCAGCGTAGGCGATAGGTATCTGCATGGTTTGTGCAACCTGGGATAGAAGAGTCGATGTTAGTAGTTAGACTAGAATTTCATCACATTTTTTAATGTATGTAGCATAAGAGTAAGGTGTAGTTGGTGCACAAACCTGAGTTACGATGGGCCCGCCAGGACGCAATAGTGTTGTGGGGCGGCCCACAAGGCCATGGTCGGTCCCAAACAGAGAGAGTCTAGAAGAAGCGAGTGGGTCGATTTGACTGCCATGGTCGAGGAAGAAAGGGTCCATCTTCGTTGGAAACCCTATTGAGGTTTGAGAAGCGCTGTGTAGCAATGATTGCTCTGGCCAAGATTCCACTGGTTTCTCTTGAGCTGCTGCTGCTGCAGTATTGTACTGTAGAAGGATATCAGGCGCTTTTTCACAAACAAGGTCCCATGATTCTTGTCATAACATCAAATTCTGACTGTTAAGGGGATAATCTTACATTCTTCTCAAACAAGGGAAGGACGCCATGGTCGACCAAAAACTTCCTCAGGTGCCCAACCACGGCCTCGAAAGCCGTAAGAACCTTAAGACCTTCCCCTTGTAACTCAACAACCCTTTCCTCTGAAGTCGCATAGACTGGCAATTCGTCTGCAAAATATATCTACTAAATATCCATCTAATTGTATGCGAATCGGATAACACTATCGACGTCATAAACCAGTTACTCAGTCTAATATTGCAGAAATACTTCAAATTCAACGAAAGGGATATCATAAGACTCTTCTCAGGAAACACTAGCAACTCGACTAAAAGATTGGCAAGCAATCAAGCAAGGCGATTTCTGCTCATACCATTAGAAAGAACGCGAACAGAGGCGCCGCTGCTTTCCTGAATAGACCTTATAATGGATCCTTGCTTTCCTATTAAACTAATAGCCTGAGGCGATGGCACAAGCAACCGAATAGAACAAAATGCGGCGCCAGCAGCACCAGCCTCGCCATCAGTCTCGGGTAGACCATTTATGCGTTTAAAGATCCATCCATTGCAGGCGACAAAACAGATTCTGGTTCTTCTTTACCAGAAATCATAACCTAAAGTCCACAGAATCACCGGATATACAGACTTAGCAAGTACTTTAACCATTTTAACCAGTCATCAAGAAAACCATAAGCAAATTGAAAAAAAGCCAGAAACTCAAGAGGTTTTCTTTCAATTAATTAACAGAAAACTAGAAACAAATGCAGGAAAAACATAGGCTTTCTCTCAAGAAATCATTCAACCAGTGATCACGATACTTAAAAATTCGAAATTGATAGCTAAAAGCTAAAACATCTAAAACGACACAAACATCAGGAAATTGAAATATAAATCAACCCTAAAACTAAAACGAGGTTTTGCTAATGCTAATTACGAGCAAGCAGCCGCACAAGCAGAAGAACAATAATTAAAATTACAAGAGAAGCTAAGACAAAGCAAAACACATACAATGCGATCGGGCGATGAGGCAGGACCATCGAGCACGCGAACCCTAGCGCGCGTCTCCTCGACTAGCTTCTTGATCAGATCTCCTTTACGCCCAATAATCATACCCACTTTGAGCACGGGGACGGAAACTCTGAACACGGAGTAACCTGGCCATCCAGGCCATTTCTGAACTTCCTTCTGTTGCAGCTGCGCCTCTTCCTCCTCCTCCTCCTCCTCGTCCTCTTCCTCCTCCTCCTCCTCATCGCCTTCGTCGCCGGAAGCTGCATCTATCGATTGATTCTCCTCTTCGGCGACGCCGCCACCGTCAAATTCTTCAAAAGGCTCGAGCGACGCCATGTTCGTCGTGTGAGCGAGGGTTTTAATTTTTGCTTCTTTTCCTTTTTCTAATTAAAGATTGCGCTCTTTAATAAAACTCGGCGAATTTACAGAAAAGTACCTAATTATATAGAAAGTTGCAAATCAGTACTCTGTCAGTATTTTTTTATACGTCAATACCTATTAGAATAAATTTTTTGAAATTGTTATCCGTCCCGCCGCAAGGTACGTCATATAACACATTTAGGTAGCATAGAGAAACGTATTATGGTACATAATACAGTGAGATGGTACATCATATAACATTAAGATGACAAACGATATATGTACCATATAAACGCGTGACGTGGTACGTAATACACACATAAAAAGGTACGTCAAGACTGAAAGTACACACAGTCAAATGAGTACTTATAAATATTTTTATGACATGGGTATTGGCTTGCAAACTTTTTGTAGAAATTGGTATTTTTTTTTATGTAGATGCACTCATAAAACTCTCGTAATGTCGACAGCCCGTTCGTCTTCCTACAAGAATCGCACTTGCTACGCCGATTCATTCTTGCATATAGGAATTTCTTGTAATGATTACTATGTCAATCAGGAAATGAAATTAGTAGTAGCTATTGAAGCTGACAATATAGTACTCCCTCCGTCCCAAACCATTTTGGACATTTTACTATATCGGGCGTCCCAAACCGTTTTGGACATTTCCTTATTTAGCAAAAAACTATCACAAACAATCAATATAATAATATTAAATATCATCAAAAGACGTGCCAAAACATACACTTTTTTACCTTTCCAATACACTATATTATTAAAATATTCAGTTTCTTAATTCCCGTGCCAATACCCAAATGTCCATAAACTTATGGGACGGAGGGAGTAATATAATCATTTATGCCTTTTTTTTATCATTCTTTTAGTGTAACATGTAGTAGTGTAGCTTCCTCGTCATGATACAATACATAGGTTAGTTCTCTTGGTTATTACAACATATATCGCTTATCAATTGGTTGATACATATCTTATATGATATCTCATCCCTTTGTTCATTTTTTTGGGAGACACTCGCGATATTTATTAATTTGCACTACAGATAAAAAAAAATGTAGCATTTTCAAGCAATATTAATATATATGACCCTAGTAAGGTCCTTCAACATCAACTTGTTGGGCCTCGTAATTAATATATGGTCCAGACTCTACCATATTATAAGATTTCATACATATATGCACATGATACAAATTATATATCAAAAAGAAAATGATAACAAGACTTTATTTGATGAGGCATGGGGACTCTTATTTCTCAAAAATGTCCATTTTTCAAGACTCTTTGGACACTTTCTCTTATGGCGATGACATTGACTTCCATATATGTTTGTTCATCATAATATATATATATATATATATATATATATATGTGCAATCATTCTTTTAGAAGTATCTTCCAACAATGTTATTTTAGTTCTTACGTTCCGACGTAATTCATTTTAAAGTGAATCTAAAAATCACTAATGGTTATGGTATTACCCCAAGTCCCAACTTTTAGCAAGATTAATTCTCATGTGTACATCCCTAATCTATAAATAATATAATTTGTCAAGGAGTTCAATTAGATGTATTAAATTCTTTGACAGTAAGAATTGGTGATTCATGGTTTGTTTAATATATTAATTGTAGCTTTTTTTTTCATGAGATTTTAAATCTACGATTCACGTATATCATGGAATTACTACATTCATTGTTATCCAAAAATCAATGGTCTATAGTGTTTGCTATCTATTTTCCTTAAAAGATAAGGTAAATCACATAAAAATATTGGGAAAACAACACCTGTGGCTAAGATCAAATCAAGATATATCTACATTTTTACATTATTTAAAAAAAATTATGTGTAGATCTAAACAATATTCGATGAAGCTAGAATTTATTTTTTGTTTTGTCTCGTTTAGTGATGGAGGGTGTTACTAAGATATTTCAAATTTAAATTGGACAAGTATATACGTTTTTCTAGTATATTAGAAATTATGTAAAAAATGGAGAGGGTAACATATGGTGAAACGACAACTGACTATAACCAACTGAAGTATGTCTCAAATAATCAAAATATTATGAAATTACACTTATATTTTCTGTATTTTTGCAATCATACGATACGACACAAGTAGGATAAATATATATAAATGAAATTTACCAAATATTTCGAACTAAAGTCGGTAGTAGATATTTTCGAAATATCTGATAAAAAAACTGACGAAATTCTGAAATTAACGTGTGCGGGCATTTTCAGAAAACAACCGCATACCGTGAAAATTACATTCAACAATTATATAATAAGGCCGCACACATATTATTCAAAATTTCCTTCTTTTATTAAAATTTAATTATTTGTCAAGAATCCAATTCGTCTCATTATTCTAATCACAAATATTTGAACACGAAGAGCCTAACGTATGACACTCCAAAGCCACAAATAACAATCCACAAGATACCATTGAAATGGACCCTTTTTAAATCATTTGCATTATTTGCAATTCCACTCTTATTACATCCAAGATCCACCTCCATATTTCTTTCCTTGAAAAGTCCAACAACCACTAAAGGGTCGTCCACGTCAGCATAAAATCTAAGACGGCCAATAACATCTTGCCATGTCATCAGATAAGAGTTGCTTTTTGAAAAAAATAAATTAAAAGATAAGTGTTGCAGTTGCAATGGAATGGATTGTCTGAACCATATTATTTAAGAATCTTTTAAAAACCATGGTCAAGAATTAACAAATAATTAATTATAATCATAATGACAAATAGTAGAAGTAAGTGCTAACGGTAGAAACCTTTTAATTCAGTGGTAAAACTGAAATAAATAAAGAACGCGAATCTACACATAAATACCCAGTAGAAAACAAAAAAGCCACTTAGGTACCTTGTCAGACTTATTTTATAGCTAGGTACCCAGTTGAATAAAAATTTTACACTTAGGTACCTAATCACCTAAGATTACCAAAATACCCTTATTAAATGATTTAGATTTCATTTCAGCATTTTTCTTTCTCTGCAAAAATCGAGCCCCATCCCCCGTCGACTAATTTCTTCTTGCCGACCACCTCCTTCTGCTCGTGCCGGCGGCGGACAACGATCGACGAGCCTCTTGAATGTTGGGTTCTCGATTTTGGGCGTTGATTTTGTCAGGTAAGCTTTTCTTTTGGTTCGGGTTTGGTTAATCGATTTCACGCATTTATTCAAGGTTTAGCCCAAATCCGGGAGTTCAATGCGATCCAAGAGCTCCATATAAGGGTGGAATGTTAGGATTTGATCGTTGTTGGGGCTAATCCATCGAGATTTCGGATTTTTTTATATAATTGTTACGACGTACCATTTCTTATGTATATTACGTACCATTGTATGTTGTTTTACCGTACCTAAATATAACGCGATACAGTCCGATTGACATTTATGTTATGTAGTATCTTTGTGTATTTATATTACGTACCAAGTAACCTGTCTATACGGTACCAAAATGTCTGGTTATGCAGTACCAATCTAAACTATACAGCGTACCAAAATGTCCATAATATATGCAAATTTGGTACTGTAATGCCAGTTTGGTACAGTAATATATGCACATTTGGTACTGTAATATATGTAAATTTGGTAATGCAATATATGCCAATTTGGTATCGTAATATATGCAAATTTGGTACTGTAATTTATGCATGTCTGGTACAGTAATATATGCACATTTGGTACTTTTGGTACTATATGCAAATTGGTACTGTATTTTATGCCAGTTTGGTACAGTAATATATGCACATTTGGTACCGTAATATATGCAAATTTGGTAGTGTAATATATGCCAGTTTGGTACCATATATATGCACATTTGGTACTATAATATATGCAAATTTGGGGTTGTAACATATACCAGTTTGATACCGTAAATATGCAAATTTGGTATTGTAATATATGTCAGTTTGGTACAGTAGTATATGCATATTTGGTACTGTAAAATATACCAGTTTGGTACAGTAATATATGCATATTTGGTACCGTAATATATACCAGTTTGATACCGTAAATATGCAAATTTGGTAATCCTAATATATACCAGTGTGGTACTATAATATATGCCAGTGATACCGTAATATATGCAAACTTGATACTATATTTTATGCCAGTTTGGTACCGTAGCGTATGCACATTTGGTACCGTAATATATGCAAATTGGTACTGTAATATATGTCAGTTTGATACCCTAAAATACCAAATTAGGTACCATAATATATGTCTGTTTGGTACTGTAATATATGCCATTTGGTACCATACGATATGCATATTTGGTACCGTAATCTATGCCAGTTTGATAATGTATGCACATATGTGGCACCGTAATATATGTAAATTTGGTACTGTAATATATGCCAATTTGGTACCCTACAATATGCAAATTAGGTAGCGTAATATATGCCTGTTTGGTACTGTATTATATGCTTGTTTGGTACCCTACGATATGCAAAAGTGGTACAGTAATATATGCACATTTGGCACCGTAATATATGCCTGTTTGGTACTGTAATATGCATATTTGGTACTGTAATATACCATTGATACCGTAAGATATGTCAACATGGTACTAATATAAGCGAACTTGGTACTGTAATATATGCCAATTTGGTACGTTAATATACACAACTTTGGTACCGTAATGTAGGTCATTTAGGTACTCTAAGTGTACGACATTGGGTACTGTATCGTTTCGGAAGTAGGTAACGTATAATTAAAGTAAGACTTCGAATTTAAGACTTGGCTATATTTCGCAGAAATGAAGCATTTCAGTAGATGTTGATGTGGATAAAGGAATAGACAATTTCTGACTTTTTCTGTAATGATTGCACACTTTTCTGACGTTTTTCAGTCATGAGTGGACAGATTTCTGACATTTTCTATGTCATAAGTGGTTTGATTCTGACATACGAGGTATTAAATAATAAAAGACAGCTCATCTGACATGTCAGTGACTTTCATAAAATGTTTCTTGTCATATGTAATTTTGGGTACTGCAACCGTGGCTGCGTTGGTACGCTTTAAACAAAACGACAGGTACCCTTACAAAGATATTTAAGGTACGGTGTCCCTTATATATATGATACGTCATACTAGGGTTAGTATTTTTCGAGGTCGATCGAATTACTTTTTCATCTCGAACCACCGTAGAACAGTAATATATAGTATTAATACGTTTCAGATCAAATTCGGTGCATTAGGCCCCGCACACATGAATAAATCTTAGAATACCAAGATTCATTATAGTATAAGGATAGAAGCAAGAACATCTACAACATAATTTGAATAATGTGATGAGTGCTACATATGCGAATTCGGTGCATTAGGCTTTCATATGTTTTTTTCATTTCGTTATTGTTAGGTATTATCAAAATCACGCAGGACAACGCGATTCGATTAGGAATGTATTTATTTTTCGATCGTATAACAAATGGTACGATATACTTTCATATCTGGGTACTGTATATGTATAATTCTGGATACGATAAACCTTCAGGTTATGGTACTATATATGTAAATGATAAGGTACCTTCTGTAAAACACAAGGTACCTTAGTGTACAACAGATAAGATACTTCATGTGCGATATATACGGTACGGTATATATTTACGTAATGGTACGGTTAACCTGCATATTACGGTACTCTATATGTAAGCGATACGGTACGGTACACTTGCATAGTGATACGGTGAAGCTGCAGATTATGGTACAATATATGTAAATGATAAGGTATATGTAAATGATAAGGTACCTTAATGTACAAGATAAGGTACCTTGCTGTACCACAGACAAGGTACTTCATATATTATGTTTATGGTACGATATATATATACCCAGTGGTACTGTTAACATGTATATTAAGGTACTCTGTATGTAAAAGTTCTGGTACGGTAATATCAAAGACAAGGTACTTCATATCTTCTGTGTATGGTACGCCATACATTTACATAATGGTACGATTAAGCTGCATATTTTGGTACCCCGTATGTAAAAGATGTGATACGGTAATATACAAATAATACAAGGTTCTTCATATCTTCTGTTTTGGTACGGTATATTTGTACATAATGGTACGATTAGGCTGCATATTATGGTACTCTGTATGTAAAGAAAAGGTACGGCAATATAAAAACCTATGGTACTGCATAATATACAGGCAGATTTACAGAACTACACAACAAACGAACATCACTGAGTCATGAACAAACTCCAAACAGTGTCAAAACAGTCTCATCCCCAACTCAAAGGAAGTTAACCTACATAAACAAAGTCTCCAAACAGTTTCACAGCATACTCAAGTAACTTAACCAAACAGATCAAAAATACGGACAGTCTCAAAACGGTCTCATCCCAAACTCAAAAGAAGTTAACCTACATAAACAAAGTCTCCAAACAGTCTCACATCATATTCAAGTAACTTAACCAAACAGATCAAGCATACAATTGTGCTCGTCACGTAAAATGCAAGCAGCCATTGAAGCAAGATACACTATAACGCTTTATCAATGCCACAATTCAAGCAAACGAATGTGACATCTTAAGCATATCTACAAAAAGTGAAACTGAGACCTTCTTATAGCTTCTTTTTTATCTGGGGTCATGCTACCCTCCAAGTTGCTTATGGTAGATCAAAACAGCGCAGGATGACACCTTGAAGACAGCTCAGATCTGTTCCGCGGAGGCATTTCTGCAAAAAATCTACTGTAAAAAAGAAGTACCATTTTATTCACACAAGGGGTACCAATTTGCCCAAACAGAGGGTACCAAAAGCAGTGATAATGTAGTACCTAAATAAATTGACCCCATTCGAAAAACCATTTAACAAGCAGTACCATTTTATTCACACAAGGGGTACCAATTTGCCCAAACTGGGGGTACCAAATGCAGTGATTATGTAGTACCAAATAAATTGACCTCATTTGAAAAAACCAGTTAACAAGCAGTACCAATTTATTCACGCAAGGGGTACCACTTTGCCCAAACAGAGGGTACCAAAAGCAGTGATAATGTAGTACCAAAACAAATTGACCCCATTAGAACAAATCAAAACCAACCCATTCCAAAAAAAACCCAAATCGGCAACAGTTAATCCACCCATCCGAAATACAAGCACAAAAACCCCTAATCGAACAAAAAATTGATGTTATTCCAAAAACACGCAGCCATTGTTACGAACATTAACCGAAAATGCTTAAATCCAACGAATAATGGCAAAATCAAACTAGATACAAGCCTATTGAGGACGGAAAAACTGCGACTAAATGCGACGACGTACGGTATTACTGCAAATGACTTACCTACCGATTTCAGATGGAGAATACCACGACGAACGAGTGGACAGACGACGTTGAATCTGAAGCAACAACGAACACGGCTCGATTTCTGGGATTAAATCTGCGATTTGGGTTTGGGAGAGTGAGAACTTTTTTTCTTTAGGAAAGAAAGAACGTGAAGAAGAAAACAGGTAAAAGATGTAATAAAGTTGTTTTAGCAGGGGTAAATCCGTCAGTTAGGTACCTATCAGTAAAATAAAATTCAACTAGGTACCTAGATTAAAAATGGATCTGACAAGGGACTGATCTGTCTTATTTTTATTAATGTAGGTATTTAAGTGTTCAATCCCCAATAAAGAATATTGTGGTCCCAATCCCAAGCAGAAGCCAAGAATCGTCCCTTCTCCTCTGTTCTGTTCTCTATATACAATACATACACCAATCTTCACAGATAGATAAAGAGAGATTTATGAATTATTTTAGAAAAGATTTTTATCTTCATTTTAATTAGATGAAACAATAATCATTATCACTGTCCCGTGACTCTGGTAATCTTCACACACACTAAAATCTGTATACAATCATCATTTCCAGTCAATCTGCTCTGCTTATCTCCATATATAATATATATACACACACATATATATATATATAGTCGCTTGGATTCTGAGTTTCTTCTCTATCTGACCTTTCCATTCTTAGAACAGTATATATATCTCTCTCTCTACTCTGTTTTTCACCTTTAGCGTAGTTAGTAGTACGGCGCCTCTGTTTCTTCGCCTGAGACGAACTTTAGGTGCAAAGTGTTTCGCCTAAAAGGAGACATTTGTTGATGATTCCAAGGTTGTCCCTGTTTTACCTTCCTCCGTTTTAAAAGGGTTCTTCGTAGTTTATGTCCAAACTTCTTCGGTTATTATAATCCGAAAGTTAATATTATAAAAAGCTTTGATTAAACAATGCTTCCCAGGGTTTAGGGTTCTTTCAAAGCCCTCAGACCAATCAAGACTCGATTTTTATGCTCTTTTCTGATACTCTGTTAACTAATCATCAAGAGTCATTATTACAAAGCCCAGAAAATTCTCAGACAAGATATTCTTGAAATGTCTTCATACTTCACTGCCGGCGGCGGCGGCAGAGCAGCGTACAGATTAGAATCACTGAACCTCGACTGCATCAAATCTCCATCAGCTTCATGGGCTTCGAATTCATCTTCGCCATCTTCAACCCTATCAGAATCCACAAATTCCCAGCTCACAATCCCAACAAGAAAACCTCGTACGCCGCGAAAGAGGCCCAACCAAACCTACCAAGAAGCCGCCGCCATCCTATCGACGGCGTACCCCAAGATTTTTCCGACCAAGCACCTCACTAAACCTCGGAGCAAGCTCAAGAAAACCCAAGAAGATAAGCCCACATCTGCCCTGATGATGCCCTTTGGGGAAATGGATAGCTCTGATTTCTTGATAAATCTGCCTGACTTAGAGAGGGCCCGCCGCCGAAAAGGGCTCGAAAAATCTTGCCTGAGCCCCGGCGAGATTGACTCGCCGGCGGGCCGGCGTGAGATCGGCGGCGGAGATGAGCAGCAGCTGTTGCAGAATCAAGAAGATTTCGATGCAGAGTCGATGCTCGACGAAGAAATGGGGGAAGGAATTGATAGCATCCTTGGAGACGCCGCAGCCATGGAAAGCGAACTAACTGAAGAGCAAGACATTCGTAGCAGCGCCGCCATGGACGGCGGCGATTTCGTTTACGGCTACCCAGTTGGGTTGGGTTTCGGACATGATTATGGGATGGGAAGAGAATTCAGAGCTATCAGAACCGTCGACGAGGGAGATTGGTGGAGGTTTCCTTGCGTGAAAATGGTCGATTTGAACCCAAATATGACGAACGTTTCTGCTGAGAAACCGAAGAAGAAGAAGAAGGCGAAGAAGAAGAAAGTCGAAAACAAGAAATCGATAGCAGAGTTGGTAGCCATGGATGAATCTTCTTCCAAAGCTAATAAGGCATTGAAGAATGAGAATTTCGAAGAAGACGATGGCGTTCCTCAGCTACCAAAAGGTGGGCTCATCTTGAAACTTGACTACGACGACGTTTTGAACGCTTGGGCTGATAAACCTTCGCCGATCGCCGGCGAAGAGCTCGGCGAAAGTGACGTTCAGGTACGTCAAATCTCTTCATCTTCTTCTTAAAATTTAATATTTAATAAAAAAAGAATTCTTTGTAATTCCTTTCACTATAATTAATACTGTCGTGACATGTTTGGAATTTTGGTAACGTCATAATATATAGTTGATTAAATTCAGTTCCGACTATGGTGGGTGGGAATGAATTATCTTAGTTTATTAATAAATTGTGATATAATTAATTAATTGTTTTTGTAAATTGCAGGCTAGGTTGGCTCAAATAGACTTGTTCTCTGATAATGGAGGGATAAGAGAAGCTTGTGTGATGCGTTACAAAGAAAAGCGACGAACAAGACTATTTTCGAAGAAAATAAGGTACCAAGTCAGAAAAGTCAACGCCGATCGACGACCAAGAATGAAGGTTTGCACCATTTTTCATTAATTAGTTTTTCTATATTTTCTTCAAGATTTATGTATGATCAGCTTTTAGTTCCCTTATGGGGCGTTTGAATTTAATTTTGATTTCTGTTGTTGATATTGCAGGGGCGATTTGTGAGGACCCCAAATTCTTCCGAGGAATGAAGTTTGTTGTAGACTCTTTTTGTTACGTATTGTTGTTAGTTATCTCTACATTTTCTTATTACATCGGACATGGAAAATGAGTAGTTTTTACAGAGAGTAGGAAGGAAGCCAAGCGCAAGAGATGAAGAGAGATCTAGTGCAGTGCATTTTTTGCTTTTACATGTTTTCGCATAATTTTCACTATAATAATAATGATAACAATGATCGATCAACTCATTTCTCAATTCTTGAATCATCGTTAACAAATGAAATGTTTGAGTCGAGACTTGAGAGGGTCATATAGTATTTGACCCATTTAATGTCAACTTATGCATTAGTATAAGTAATGATGATATAGCGAATTAACAATAATATAAGTATTAACTACCCAAACTATCAAGAACCGTCACATGTCATTAATTGCCTGCATGTCTTCAACACAATCATAGTTGAGAATATATTAATATAGGAACAAAAGAGTATTTAGGCAATCACAAGAAGAAAACAGAAAAAAAAAAAAAAAAAAAAAAAAAAACATCATTCTATGTTGGGATAAATAGAGAAGAGGAAATCACCAGATCCTTCTGACCAAGACAAGATCATAATTTTCGAACAATTAATCAACGTCTGCATTTATATGAATGGAAAGCTTTCGGAAAGCCTATGGAGCCATTAAAGACTCGACCAAGGTTGGAATCGCCAAAGTCAACAGCGAATTCAAGGTAATAATAATGCAAGCCATTTTCATGGGATTCAATTCGAATAAGTTATTTTCGATTTTCTCCGTAACGATTTACGAGTTCTTCGATCCCTTTTTTCGTACCGAAGGATTTGGACATTGCGATCGTCAAGGCGACGAACCACGTCGAATCTCCGCCAAAGGAACGACACATTCGAAGTAAACAATAATTTCTTGGATCAAGAAAAGTGTAGATTTTATTTTTTCGACCCCATAAATCTCTATTTAATCGCCATTTTACTTCCTTTCCGAAGGGATATTTGCAGCTGTATCGATAAACCGCCCACGAACGGACGTCGTATATTGCATCCATGCGCTTTCGAGGAGATTGGCCAAAACCCGAAATTGGATCGTCTCTCTCATAATCCTCTTTTTTTATTATTATTAATGATTGAATAATTTTCCCGGTCTTATTTTTTTTTCTCGAGAATTATTTGCGCATAAACGGCGTTAGTTTCGATTTTTCAGGTCGCTATAAAGACTTTGGTCGTAATTCATAGGACGCTTAGAGAAGGCGACTCGAGCTTTAGGGAAGAACTGCTACACTATTCGCAGAGAGGACGTTTACTTCAGATAACGAATTTCAAGGACGATTCGAGCCCTTTAGGTGATCGATCAAATATCCCGAGATTTAATTTGTCATTTTGAGTTAACTAATTTACTTATGATGCAGCTTGGGACTGTTCTGCTTGGGTTCGAAGTTATGCGCTTTTCATCGAGGAAAGGCTCGAATGCTATCGAACGCTTAACTTCGACATTGAGACGGATAGAGCGCCAAAATCAGTCCCGGGAATTTCTAAAGTAGGCGTTTTTCTTCTCGTTTCGGTTTTCTTTAATAAAAAACGGATCGTTATCTTTTTCTTTGCATCCTCAGACATATAGTAAGACGAGGCTCTTGAACTGCGAAGAACTATTGCAACAATTGCCCGCATTGCAGCGCTTATTACATCGCCTAGTCAGTTGCCAGGTAATAATTTTGGATTACTCGTTCGTTTTTCTGGATGTATCATATGATCGGCTCGGGAAAATATTTTTGTTTTGCAGCCCGAAGGCGCAGCTTGCTATAACTTCCTCGTTCAATATGCTTTGGCCCTTGTGAGATTTTACTTCGTTTTCTTTAATTATACGTGCGAATATGGGTACGTTTCGAAATTCATATTCGATTCTTTTGCAGGTTTTGAAGGAGAGCTTCAAATATACTGTTCGATAAACGATGGGATCATCAACCTCGTCGATAGGGTACGACGAAAATCGAATGTATTTGCGTATTTTAGCGATGAATAAATCCCAAGTTTTTTCTCTTTGCGCAGTTCTTTGAAATGCCTAAGCACAACGCCGTGAGGGCGTTCGACATCTACAAGAACGCCGGAAAACAGGTTAATATTATTTTCTTCCCTTTGCGATTGAGACCCCTAAATATTGCGAAAAAAATGCATTTAACTTCTTCGTGTTTTTTTTCTTCTTATTAATCGATCGATCTCTACGATTCTTTTTTTTTTGTGTAGGCAGAATATTTAGCTGATTTTTATGGCTTCTGCAGAACATTGGATCTTGCAAGAACCTTTCAGTTCCCTATACTGAGACAGGTCTGCCTATTTGCCGCGTGTATATATATAATATATTTATGTATAATATAACGGCGTCCTTCATTATTTCATTACTAGCCACCTCCGTCGTTTCTCGCGACCATGGAAGAATACGTAAAAGAAGCGCCTCAAGTCGGCGCAATGTCTAGTAAGAAACTGGTAAGAAAAAACTCGCAATTTTTTCCGTTTTGCGCTTTTCTTTTGTTCTAATATGCCTTTTTGTAGGAATATATCGAGGCGGAAAAAGAACCTTCAGAGCCCGAAGAACCAAACGAGCCTCAAGAAGAAGAGAAGGACGAAGAAATCGTCGAAGATATGGTCGTTTTAGAAGACGAACCAATGCCCGAAATTGAAGAAGTCGCCCCGCCTCCCGTTACTAACGACCAAGAACCCGTCGATCTCCTCGTAATAATAATATTAAATTTTCGCCGTCTAAGTCAATAAAATTTCCCAAGCTTTTTCGCATGCAAAAATGCTATCGTTTTGTCAGGGTCTGAATGAAATAAACCCTAAAGCCGTCGAGATAGAGAACAGCAATGCGCTGGCCCTCGCTATCCTACAACCCGGTACAATTGGTATTTCGTTGTAGAAATTGCGCTTATTTTATTTTTCGGGAGATTTGACAAATATGTTTCGATTGATATCTCTCTACGCAGGCGACGACCAAGGGTGGTCAAGTTATAGCAATAACAACAACGCCTTGGTCGAAATTGGAAAAACGTCGGGCTGGGAATTAGCCATCGTTACGGCTCCAAGCAACACCAGCAATCCTCAGGCCACCACACAGGCTAAAATGGTTCTCTCTTTCTCTCATGGTTTTTTTTATCCGTATTACGGGGTAGCATTATATAAACAACGAATTTATGAATTGAAATTATATAGATAATAACTTTCAGAAAGCAGCAATAGGGACATACGCAAGGCAAGAACCCTTGAATTTGGTCCAAATATTAGGGTTCCGGCGTGTAATCTAGGGTTTCGACACGTAGTCGTATCGATCCGTGTTAGTCCCGTGGCTTCAAAAAAAATCTCTAAGTTACTTAGGGTCGTAACATTAAGTGGTATCAGAGCCTTGAATCTACATTCCCACACCAATCTTCTCACAACAAGTTCGAGATGGATTATGCTTCGACTAGCCATGATGAAGCTAGCCAAGCGCACTCGACGAATACATGGGGTATATTATATGGATAATAACTTTTAAAATTAAGTAATTCTAGGACAAAATGTAGGATTTCGGCTAATAAGGTACCTAAACAAAATGTAGGATTTCGGCTAATAAGGTACCTAAACTGCTTGATTTGAATGTTATTGACCATATAATACCATCCCATTGAGTTTATCTCTATAATGTCACCCTCTAATTACAACACTGGAAAATAATCAACCATTTTTATTTCAAGGCCGGGGGTTTTGACAATCTACTGCTAGATAGCCTCTACGAAGACGAAGCGACGAGGAGGACTCTACAGTTGCATAGTGCGGGCTACAACACGAGCCAGTATGGATACGAAGCGGCTAATCAGAATAATAATTTATTCGGCCAACAACATCAAAATCAGAACGATCCTTTTGCACTTTCGAGCAACGTTGCGCCGCCCACCAACGTGCAGATGGCCCAACAACAACAGATGATGATGATGATGATGACCCAACAGCAGCAGCAGCAACAACAACAAATGATGATGATGGAGAGTAATTACCAGTATCAGAATAGTTATGGTAATAATTCTTACACGGGTCAGTATTATCCCCAAAACCCGCAAGCTGGAGGCGGGTCGAACCCGTTCGGCGACCCGTTTGGCTTTCCAACGGGCAGCTCTCACCATCAACAGGGGAACAACGGCTTGATTTGATTTCACTCCGAGTGTGCATTTGTTGTAAGAACGAAATGTTGTATGATATTCAATTCGGAGATTTTAAGAGCCTTTTTGTTTGGTCTCTCGCATGCGTGTTACCATGCATCTGCAGTCGAAAAATATGTAAAACGAAAGCATCGTTCTTATTTGATTGATCGAAGAATTATCTGTATACAAGAATCCTAAGATATACGACGTCGATTTTCAAATGGAGCATAAACAATGTATATATAGCCGGCGGAGGACTGTTTATTACGCCCGGTGACACAACTCTAAGGACAAAAAATACGAACAAACGAATCGTTTTTGTTTTTCTATTACAATCACATTTCAGACAAAAGATTGCTGATTTTCCTGAGCTCCGTGAGCGCAGCCATGGCAGTGACTTGACCTTTGCCCACGATGCCATTCTTCGACGAGTTTTCTACATTTGCTGCTTTCTGACCGTTGTTATCCTGCTGCTGAAATACGGATTCAATCACCTGAAAAAAAAACGCAGAAGCTCTAAAAAATGATTCGATGTCTCAAAGTAGCCAGTTTATTACGCAATCGAAAGCAAATTTCTTTACCTGGATATTCTCGAGCATGGATTGGCCGAGGCACTTCAAGCTCGAAAGCATATTCTGGTCAACAGTGGACTCTCCCTTGCTTGTCTCGATAGATTTCTCGAGCCCATTAACTGAGTCCAAGGTATACACATTGTCTTGATTAATTCCACCGTTGCAAATTTTAGGGTCTTCTCCTTCGCCAGCATTTCTACCAAATCTCCATAGCCACTGAAACTTACCAGTTATTATAACCTTCTTCCCCTTCACGGTCGTGGCTGATTTGTCAAAAGAATCGCCATTCTGCGAGCACTTTGACGAAGTACCACCATCGTTTTGCAGGCTAATCGACAAAGAATCTTCATCACAATTGTCGATTTTCCTGCACGTTGATGACACATCATCATCGTCGTCATCATCGGGCTGATCAGAAATGGGAAGAGGCGAGCCATCTTGGTCAGCTTCAAAAGGCTCAGCTTCATTTTCGACGATCGACGAATTTGAAGCTACGCTGCTTTGCTCTGAAATATTCCCATCTTCGTCGCTACTTCCACGAATAGGACTCTGTGCAACAGATGAGTTATTATTACGAGCAACATTTTCATTTTCGTTGCACGTGCCTTCATCCTCGTCAGATCCAAGCTGCTTTCGAAGATCGTCCAACAAACTTCTCCTCACAGATGGCTTCTGAATCTTACTCAACCCATTTCTAGTGGAAGGCGAAGGATCAGATTCAGTTCTAGACAGTCGTAATTTGACTTTCGAAGCCCAACCCTTTATTCGATTCGAATCTTTTCTGTCTTCGGGCCCTTTCTTGCCCTCTTCTTCCCTGTGCAAAACCCTCCATTTCTCTTCCCAATAGCTCTCGGGCACAATACTCAAAGGAGTTCTTGGAGAGGTCGAAGAATCAACTGATAGGCTGTGACCTCTGTTAACAGCAATAGGCTTCTTTTTCTCGTCGTACGACAAAGGATGGACCGTAAACAGTTTAGAGTTATTTGCGTCCGAGGCCAAAGCTTGTAACGATTTCGCCTTCTGTATCACCTTCGCAAGCTTTACGTCGTCTGGGAAATTCAACAACCTTTGAAGGCACGCCGTAGCAATCTCAGTGGAGAGCAAAGAAGATCTCAGATTGAGTATCATAGAAACTGCAAAAGCTATGATAAAAGAGCCTCGCGGCGAATTCAGGACAGCGAAGTTTAACTCCTTATCATTATTACCATCACCATTTACTTCACATTCTGCGTTTTCGCGGGCGAATATCTCGTCCCAGACCAAGAGAAGATCCTCCAAGGAGAATTCGCGTCCAAATAGCACTCTCAGCCACCGAAGTGCGAAATATTGCGGTTCGACCCCTAATTCGACGAGGTGACCGTAAAGGGACGAATCGACGACAGAGAGCAGATGGTATATAGCAGCTGAAGCTTCTATTACGGGCGGCAGCCCAGCGCTCGAACTACAAAAAGGCGATGGAGAGAAGAAACCCGCCATGGAAATTGCACTATTGGGCCCAATCATTAAAGCGTCGAAGAGACAATATGCGTCGTGTTCCATGAATTTTTCAGACAAGACGACGCCGAGCTCACCTTCTGCGCCGTAAGCATCGCTTAGCAAGACGATGTTCTGTGTTTCTGAGTCGAGCTCGTCGAGGCTGATTGGTCTTTTGGTGGTTTTTTCCTCAGCCCCGCCATGGCTTCCATCGTATTCTGCGTATGCGGAGAACTTTTTGAAGTCGAAGCTGTACATTAAGTCGTTTTCATGAAAGGAGAAGCCATCAAACTTATCAGCAAAGTGATCGGCGTAGGCGTTCCTCACTTCTGAGAGGCGTTTTACATCGGTGTGAAGGACGTAGAGAAGAGGAGCAAGGAGTTCGTGCATACCTGAAAAAATAAAGTTATATCGTTTCTTACAAGATATGAGAGAGAGAGAGAGAGAGAGAGAGATGTCTTAACTACCTTGCCTATACCCATACTCTGGGTGTTGAAGGCACCAAAGCAAGAGAATTCGTCTTAACATGACTTGGCAACCGTTAGTATGGAAATAATCGAATCTTTCGGGGTATAAACGGGTCAAATCTTGATCGACCATTTTCTCGAGTTCAGCATTCTTGAAGAAACGACCCCAGATGCTGTCTGAAACATACAAGAATAATCCGAAGAAGAATCGATCAGAAAACAACGCAGCAGCTTTTAATATCATCAGAAGTGGAAAGAATTCGTAAAAGTGGTGACCTGGATTTTGCGAAAGTGGATTGTCGATGACCACGTCGGGAGAACTAGTTCCATCCTTTGGCAGGTTTGGATCGACTAGAATTTGCCTCCTTAATGAGGCATACCTGTAAGAAGAACGATTAACCAAACTCTTTGTAAGAAGGGATTGACAATTTGTCGAACAGCTTGCGGGGAAGAGATACTACAATAGAAGAAGAAGAAGAAAGCACACGACATTAACTCTTTGTCTTAACCTTCAGACGCAAACAACAAATTCTCCACCATCGAAGCTCACAAACACTTGTAATAGATTATAGGAATTACACAGGAAAAACTGCAAAATTGCATACCTTCTACGAGAATTAGCGGTGACCCTCCGAAGATCATCGATGGACGCAGAAGGGCAAGACGGTAAAACCCCCAAATCTATGCGCCATCTGACGCCTCTTAGATCCACAAAACGACGAGAGCTCGACGTCGTTTCAGGCGCTGCGGATCCTATTACAACCTGCGACATGTGTTTTTCTCTGATTTCTCTATATCGGTTTTTCTTTTGTCGCCAAACACCTTCAAATTAGCTGAAATTCTCAGAAACCCACGCAATTATCATCCCGAAACAGCATTTTCTTCGGACCCTTCAACTGAAAAATTGCTAAATTGTTCGAATTATAACCTAAAAGGCGTGAATCGGAAGAGCTTTGCAGGAATTTGTGAAGAACCAATGACAAATTTTCGTTTCTACAAATGTGAGGCCCTTTTTTCGCTAAAAATTGAATACGAACAGATCAAAGGAGGATGCAGCTAGAGAATCAGAGGGGAAACACGCACAATAACAAAAGAAGAGAAGAAAAGATGGAAGCTTTGCGTGATTTGATATGCTTTTCCCACTAAATATTATCCAACCAACCAATAAGAATTTGTTTTTTTCCTGGGCAATAATGGAAAAGGCGATTGAAGATGTGATGTGAATTGTGAGCTGAGCAGTTTGGCTTATTCTTGATTTTCAGAAAATAAAAATAAATAAGAGAAAGACGAAATTTTGAGACGTCATAATTGAATGGAATATTCGATGTTATGAACTACTTGCTTATAGTTTGACATTTCTTACAAATAGATATTATTTATCACCTCAATTGAGATGTAATAGTCGACTATTTCTTTCAACTAGATAAATACATATCATTTGTAATATGGTGTGATTTGAATAAATTGTATTGTAATTGTATGGTTGTTCACTCTCTTTCATTTTCACCAATATTCCATCATAGTAATCATAAAACATAAGAATTATACTCCATCCTAACACCTTATCTAACATTACAAGTTAGAGTTCTTTTCAAATTAAATAATAATTAGCTAATCATTGATTGGAAGCTAAGTGTTGGTCGTTGTATTTAACTTGTACCATATGCTTTTTTTTTTCCATTGTAGAATTGTATCACAAAAGCCACCTAATCTATGGGTCGAAGTCTTCATATATACATAATGCAATAATCAAATAGTTCAATTATGATGTTTACTTGGAGATGTAAGGACACAATTACTTGTACGATTAGCTAAACTCATATTTTTTTTCGTACTCGAATCATAAATTCGAAGGGAATGCTCTCACGCCAAAAAAACGAGTGACATAATATATAGTTTTTAAAATAAGAAAAACTTGTAATGATGAAGTGTGAAATTGCAATAAAATTTGAAAATTACTTGGGCATATCCAAATCGACGTGGACATGCGTGTGATTACTACCTTCTCTTGGTCAGCAATTTATTATACATCCATGACAGCTCATTTATTTCATTTAACTGATATTTTTTTATGTACCGAAGTATGTTTGATAAATATAATGAATATATAGAGGAATTTTATGGTGCTCACCTTATTTGAGCATCTTATGTGGACACCTGTTGATGTGGCACATATTCGTGTCATGCCAACACCCCACATCGACATATGAGGTTATGTCGTCTTAATTGAAGCCTTCTAGGTGTCATTAATCGACATTTCGGATGCTGATATGCCATATTGTTGCAATATATTTCATTGACGAATTGGTGTCACATCAACATGTACCAACATAAGACATAAGTTGAACACCATAAAATTACTTATATATATATATAATCATCATCATCGAGTCATTTACCGTCACATAGCCTAGCGTTGCTTCAAGAATAATATAAAATGCATAACAAGCCACCTTATTATATGGGTTGGGATCCTCTATTCCACTTTCTGTATTCCACTCCGTATTCCAACGAACGAAAATCGTTACACCTCCCCCGACAAGTGTTAAAACACACATAAACATCATTACACCTATGAATTTCATTACAAAAAGTGTTTAAACAAATAAAAACCTCATTATTACGTATTTTTCTAATATGGAGTAGAAAAAATCAGTATCATATATTAAAAAAGAAAAATACGTAATAATGACTTTTTTTTTTTTTGTTTAAACACTTGTTGTAATGAAATTCATAGGGGTAATGATGTTTATGTGTGTTTTAACACTTGTCGGGGGGAGGTGTAACGATTTTCGTTCGTTGGAATACTGAGTGGAATACATAAAGTGGAATAGAGTATCCCAACCCTATTATATGGGTTGGGATCCTCTATTCCACTTTCTGTATTCCACTCCGTATTCCAACGAACGAAAATCGTTACACCTCCCCCGACAAGTGTTAAAACACACATAAACATCATTACACCTATGAATTTCATTACAAAAAGTGTTTAAACAAATAAAAACCTCATTATTACGTATTTTTCTAATATGGAGTAGAAAAAATCAGTATCATATATTAAAAAAGAAAAATACGTAATAATGAGTTTTTTTTTTTTGTTTAAACACTTGTTGTAATGAAATTCATAGGGGTAATGATGTTTATGTGTGTTTTAACACTTGTCGGGGGGAGGTGTAACGATTTTCGTTCGTTGGAATACTGAGTGGAATACATAAAGTGGAATAGAGTATCTCAACCCTTATTATATGCCCTTCATGCACATTTAATTATTAAATCCCCAATCAATAATGCCACATAGTCAAATAAAGAGAGAATTCATTTCATAATCTGAATAGTAGCCTGCCACGTACGACAGATATATACATATCGATCAACATATTATATTCTATAAAGGGCGAACGAAAGTTTTAGTCCCCGGTGTTTGGGGAATGTGCATTTTTGGTCCGTTCCGAGAGTCCCCAATGTTACAGATTTTGGACGGTTTTGGTCCCTCAATTAATAATCGCTTATTTAGACGAACACGTGACAGCCTATGCTCTCCTTTAACTCAGCCTCATAGTACATCTTCTTCGACTTAAACGGACGTGACCATCATTACCACATTTAACTCATTTGCAAGGTTGTTGATCCTTTCCTAAATGTGATGTATAATGATGCCCACATGCGTTTAAGTCGAAGAAGATGTGTTATGAGCAAGGTTCTCAAACCGGCTTTTCGAACCAGACCGGAAATTTTATTGGTTTAAGGTTTAGTGGTTTAACCGGTATAAAACCGAAATCAAACCGGAGTTAACCGGTATATTTAAATTTTAAAAATATATATTTATGAATAAAATCAAGCAAATTAAATACAAAATATACATGGTTTTATGAATTTTTTCGAAATTATAGTTTTATTAAATTAAGGGACAAAATTAATAAAAGTAAATTGTGTTGGGATTTAAAATTAATTATACTAGGGGTGTGAAGTATTAAATTCATAAATTTGGGGTCAAAATTAAGTAGAAGGAAAATATTAGATTGATAAGTTAATTATAAAATCAAGTAAAATGGGTCGGACGAAATTCGAACCCAGAACATCAAGGAAATAAACTGAGAATCTCACCAGTAGACCAACCCATGAATCCGTAATACTGTTCGTTTTGCCGATCTTGTTAATTTTCGTTTTTTCTTTTTTTTTTTAAAAATTAGAACAAGACCGGACCGGGATTGGAGTGGATTTTTGACCGGTCCGGTTGGAACCGGTCAAAACCGGCCGGTCCGGTCCGGTCTTAAAAACCATGGTTATGGGGTTTTACGTCGAGTAAAAGATCATGGGCTCTGACGTGTTAAATTTCGTCTAAATTAGCGATTAAATCAAACGAGGGACCATAATCGTCCAATCGATAACATTGAGAACATAGAGGACCAGAAACGCCTATACCCTAAACATCGGGAGTAAAACTGTCGTTCTCCATTCTATAAACCTAACTACATAAGAAAATAAGTAAGACAGAAATACGAATAAGTTAAGTTATATGAACAATCACGCGTAGCATAGTACATATGTGCTTTAATCATTGGGCGTGACAATAATTTTATATTATAAAAATTTGAAGTCGGTGGACTTTCGGTAAGGACATCGTTTTCACAATATTAATGATTCCCGTTCATCATGCAAATTTAAATCGATTAATCTAATTGATATTAACCACATCTACCAGTATTTTAAATAGTACCTTTTTGTTAATTTGGCGGGTGGCTTATTATATTTATTGTATGATTCGATCATCGTCTCAAGAAACAAGAGTAACCGACAATTAATTAACAGCCAGACAGCAATTATAAGTATTTATTTAGGTCCACACGTAAATTCCTATATATATTTCTTATTTTTCATCATGGTACGTGGCGCACCATTTAATACATGTAAGTTTATAGTGCTTCAATCGTGACCACGAAGACCAATTTTTACCATTTCTTTTCGTTGAATACGTTGTCCCGTCGAAGATATATGGATGTTGTGGTTGTCAAAACATTCAATTATCCTTTGTATTTTTCAATACAATACAATCATAATTGTGCAACTTAAAAAAAAATGAATCTGATAAATCTATTCAATTTCTCACCACGAATATGTTGTGTTGTGGCTTTGTTCCCAAGAGATATGCCAAGTAGTCGAATCATGAGTCGTGACAGAGGTCTTGAGTTCGAATTTTACATGACTCAATTGAGTAATTAGATAAATTAATCATGTCAAAATTAAACTGGAAATTTTGTTTGGACATTATATACCTTCGAACATGGAAGAAAATTGAAAACAAAGAACATGGTGTGGTGGGTCCATGTTGGGTTGGTAAGGCAAGGAGGACATGGATGGTAATAAATAAACATGACAACACAATTATGGGGTATTATTTTTTTTTCTTTGGTCTCACCTCAATTTATCAATTTGACAGTAGCGTATACGCATGCATGCATGCATTGTCCCACCTTGAACTTTCTTCATTCAACTTTGGCTTTTTTCAAGCTCGTACAAAAAAAAAGAATTAATAAATCGTGCTTTACAAGAAGTAAAAGTCGTCGTTAGAAACAAACTCAGTCAACGAAACACATGCAAAGCAAGAAGAATAAAAGGAAGAACCACATCTGCAAACTTGCTTTATAATTCAATTACTACAGACTTCTACGAATGTCAGGCCAAGATTTTTTCTACTGAAAATCACAGAGTGTAACACGTAAAATATGAAATAATTATCCTCGATCATAAGAATCTAATGTCCCCAGTTTTTCGTCTTTCGTAAGCTTCGATCCACTTTCTTCGCCATTCTCTTACAACACGAGATCTTTTTTCCTATGTAAGACGACGTGCTTTTACAACAGCATATGATGATGGTACAGAATCATAGAGCCACCTTTAGATGGAAGAAGTATAGTTTGGGAATAGATACAGCAATTTGTCGAGAGTCTCGGGCAAAAATTTCCTCGCAAAAAGATAACAAGGACGTTGATTTCCATTCCACATGCAAGCTCTTATCTGAACTTGTTTCTGCATTTTCAATGGGAAGTTTTTTTCTTCCCCATATCAGAGAGGTCTGCATTTCAATATTAGAAACGACTGAAACAAGAAAAAATTGCTGACCTTTTCATCGCTTGTCACGTGCATATTTTCACTGATGGACTGCGATAGTTGTAGGGGAGGGAATCGTATTAGAACGAGCTGATGTTAACAATGGTGATGTAATAAAAGCTAAGTAAGAACAAAGATGGCATACTGTAATATTCCTCATCAGATCAATAGAGACGTCGTGAGCCCTGTAAGATCTCGGATGCCATTTTCCTTCAGACCAATCGACGTGCGTTACTGACCAATTGGATATTCCAGCTGGATCTAACATCTATACTCATCATGCGATAAACAAATTATTCGATATTAATGAGTCTTCTAATCGATTTCAGGATTGTAAAAAGGGGCTCTTACAGAGAAAAAGGTGGGCAAATAGTGTTCGTCGGAGTAGCAGTTTCGATTTCCCTCCATGCCTGGCTGTGAAATAAGAAAAATTTTGAGGAGAAAGGCTTCGTCATTGTGAAACTAACGAATGGAGAAGATAATTGGAGTTGGTTTACTAAGTACAAGTACAAAATCAGGCATTGCCTTACCCTGCAATAATCTCTGAATTTGGAGTAATATAGACTGTCAGCCATGGTAATGACAGCGTGCTGGCGCTTCATTGTGAACCACTATTTTGAGAGAAGGGCAAAGAAACAAACGTTAACTCGCTAAATAGAGGTAACCCAAAGAATCAAATCCACGATATCAAACATGAACTTACCTGTGCACCCTTTCGAAAGTGCTTTTTCTCTACTTCGGGCAGCATATAATCAATGTACCTACCACTGCCATGTGGGCCAGGGTCTTCGAAGCTGAAAATAGCAACAAATTACTTAGCATGTTCATAGAAGAACTGAAGAAGAGAGGATATTAGTCCATGAAAGGGGAAACTCACCTATCTATGAAGCTGACATTGGTGTACAAGAGGTAACTGTACACATATTCAAATGTGCGTAGTGGTATGCAACTGTACTCCGAAGAAAAGAAATGCTGGTTAGCATCGAATGCTTTACGTTAGAGTATAAGACAAGACGAAACAGTATTTTCAAGGGACCTGTCTGAAAGAAGAACAAAATGCTGGTTGTCTGGATCTTTCAGGGCATTCGACAGAAGCCGTTTCTCAGCATCAATCATTGAAATTTTTCCCCATTCTACCTGAAAATTTGAATCAATAAGTTCATGCTACTTTCTATATTCAATCAAGTATCACTAAAGCAACCAAAAAAGAGTCGCATTGATGATGAGTCACAATTAATAAATATTGAGAAACAAACCTTTTCACTTCGAATTTCCCTATTGACAAAATATTGGCTAGAGTGGTAGGGTTTCTCCTTGGATGCATGAACATACACTGAAAATTTACCTTCATGGCCCTGCAGAAACAGGAAAAATCAATAACGTGTTCACCGCACTTGTGGAATGCTAACAGTAATTTCAGCATACTACAACAAATAGACTAAGACAGTCGAGTTGCAACAATTATTAAAGAAAAATTTATGCACCTGGAAAAATTTATCCCACAGCATCTCAAATGGCAAAGCTCCTGGGATTAGAAACATGAAAGCAATTTTGGGACGGGCTGAAATGGTAGGAGGCATATTCAGAATGTCCCGTATTACAACATGAGATGCAATTTCTTCATCGGTAAATTCTCTTGCAGGTGTAGGTGGAAGCCAATTTGATACAGCGTTACAATCGTTAGACCAGAATAGACCGCACGATGTAGAACTTGGTGGCGGATACACATACGCAATGATTAAGAACAAGCTGACTAGTGATATCAATACTATGATCCACTTTGGTTTTTTCAATTGGCTGCGGTGGCGAGGCCCAGGCAATATCTGCGTGTCTTTCAGGCCAAAGCGCCACGCCTGAGCTGACTTCATCTAGAGATTAGTGCATAACAATCTATTTACCAGAAAAAAGTATGAATTTTTTCAGCTGCTCGGTTACAAGCCCGCAAACAATGCACCAGGTCTTTTTGTTCACCAAAAGAGTAATGCCGACCTCAAACAATAAGCCCTTTCTTTATCAGAATCTGCATGAAGAATTTTGACAGATTTGTTATGGAAAGCAACATTGTAAAGACTCTAAGCGTCTTTCATCAAGGAATTAAATAACGCCATAAACAACAACAAAAGATCTGAAGATGCTGAAATGTCTATGCTACAAAATTATTGATTAAACCACCAAAATTCGATTTCTATCAGAGCTGAAATCTTGAAATACTCCCATTCCGAAACAAGGGGAAGAGCATGGGTTATGGCTTCAAGCAAACACTAATTAATTCAATGAACTCCACGACTATGAAATTGAGACTTTCCGATCCAATATATTCCTCGTCTCCATTCGTAAACGGAGTACAGAAAACTCAAAATCCATCAAACTTCGGATAGCCACGCCCTAAATCACCCCTCTAAAGTCACAGAATAACCACTAATTGAGATCAACACAATCACACACGCGGCGAGAGATACACACCAAAATCAGTCGTCTCCATAAGCATTCAACGGAAACATTAAAAAAAAAACATATTACCCAAAACACGATTGACCACCGAAAAAGGAGATCGGATCTACTTCGTACGCGTGCCGCCGATTACAATGTACGAGATCTAGGGCACGCCGAACAAACGAACCTATTGGACCGCGAGGACTCGGTCTGTGCAGAAGATCACCACTTAGATAGAACAACAATGGAGGCTTCTATCAATTATATCGCTAATCAAATGGATCAATCAACAGCAATCCTCGTAATCGTCGCGCAAGTGGGTTTTGTAGATACGATGATTTTGAAGCTCTGGCGTGCGCGTGCGTTTGTGTTTTGAGGGAGAGGAGAAAAGAGAGCCTTTTTATATGCAGTGCAGTCCAAGCACAAACAGTTGTGCAAAGCAAGCCGGCGATTATTACAATTTCAAAGTTTGATTGTTTACGGAACAATTTTAATTATTTTCAAGATAAATAAATAACGAAAGTATTATTTTAATTGTAATTACGATAATAATTGTGAATTGTCTATGTAAGGTGTGGAACAACCGAAGACGAAATGGTCTTTGGTCTGGTTTTTTCGGGCTTTTCAACTTAATTGAAAAAAAAATTCTAATTTTAATTATTCATTATTAACTTGTCGAATGATGCAGGTAGCAGGTTGACAGACAAACGTCGGCAGTGACGACGTTTTGTGGCCCGAAGGTTCACAGGCCGTATCATTGTCCCCATTTGCTGTGTCCGCACGAAAAGTCACTAGTGCCCCTGCCGTTGACTTGACTTCTAGTTGATCATTCAAAAGACCAAATTACCCCTGCTTTGGCAGTATGGAACCTTCTTATTTCACCACGAAAATTGAATAAGTAATCATATTTGATTAATTGACTTTTACTACAATTAAGAAATAATAACATGCAGCTGCGACCTTTTTAGTACTCAAGTCACGGTTGATATGTGGCCCAAGAATATTCCCTTTATTCAATTTCCTCCAATGCTATTTGCGTTAGCCATTTTTTTTGAAGGAGTCAAAAGACTAATATTCCACAATGTGTTGAGAGCGTTGACCTAATAGGTATCTACCTAACTAAATTTTATTATCGTCTATGTAATCGATTGCATTAAATTTTAGACCCCATTAGATTTTACTTTCATTTTATATTTTAATCTCCCACTTTTGTTTGTGGGGAATATTGCAGAGAGTTGTATATTTTGGACATAGAACGTACGTAGACGAGCAACCAAGTGGGCCACGTGACGTTGTGCTCCATGCCGTCATGTTCAATCATGGTTTCGCCATATTCTTAAGTCAATTAAATTAAATTAACGATGTTATCTAAACTAGTGTTTAAGCCATATTATTATTACCATCAAGAAAAAAATATAATTTAGTCATAAGCCAAAATTGTTATAAATGGTCCATGATATTGTTCGAGCACGGCAAAGGCTTGGTCTACATATAATGCTTCTTTGATCTGTCTTTGTCTTGTCGATGGGATCGAACTTAAGTTTTTCTCCTCCGATGCACTTAACGCCTTTTTTAGATGAATCCAAAGCTTGTCTTCGTCCGTACATTTCAAGGTAGATAAACTAATTAACTAACACCTAATAATATAATAATCGTGTAAGGTATATGTGGCAAATTTTGGGATAATTTCAAGTTTTGGGCTTTTGCATGGTTGAGGTTGATACACTTTTATAAGGTATTGGGCCGAGAATGTATATGTATATATATACATATTAATGTTCAGCAAGAGATAAAAACCGCTCAATTTGGTGTTATCAAATCGGCCAATCAGAATTTTTCTCAAATTAATAAAATAAAAAATAAGAAACCACACACTACATTGCATTTATATATTGTCACATTTACCCTTCTATTTTTAGTAATTGTTACTCCCTCCGTCCCGCTAATCTTATCACACTTTTTCATTTCGGGCGTCCCAATAGTTTTATCACATTTCCTTATTTAGCAAAAAACTATCACAAACAATCATAATATTAAATATTCTTAAAAGACGTGTCAAAATATACATTTTTTTACCTTTTCATTGTACTATATTATTATAATAATACCACCTTAATTTGCGTGCACATCAACTTATGCGATAAAGTTGCTGGGATGGAGGGAGTATTTAATATTTAGTAAATGATTTATATATTATTTAGAACACGTATATGAATGTGCTACATGCACACACATACCTAATTGGCTAATTTGATATAGAACACATTTACTATGAAAATCTATAAACTCGTTAAATAATAAAAAAATGCGCTCGCATGGTTCTAGAGAATGGATTTGCAATATACCATGGAGCTTACACAATATTCTAGTGATTATATATACTGGTCCATTCATAGACTTGAAATCCTTATCTTCGTTAAACTCGAAATTAATTGTTCGAGCAATAATTGTATCAACTTTAGTCTTTGTCACGATAATTGACGATTTCAGCGAAGACAAGACTCGATCAAGGACATTGTTTGTGCAGTTGGATTAAGTGGAAACTATAGGACCATAAGTTGAAATAATCCTTATTTATTTATTGATGAAATTGACTTCTATCACATCTTTTAGAACTTCCCAACAAAGTCTTCTTCATCAACCACCTACAATTATTGCCTCATATTACTATCTTAGAACTTTAGATGGGCTCAACTCTTAAATTCTTCGGAGACTTTAGATAAAGATTTTAAAGGCATACAAACACAAATTCCACTCATATAGGTACTAAACATTATTGCAAGTTTGTTAAGAGTCCAATAATAGCCAGCTGCAAGAATCTATCTTCTTCTGCAGTCTATTCTAAAATTTGATCAAAACCCTCGTTATAATATAATATACGTATAAATATATATGATATTAAATAGTAAAGAAGATAGTTAACATCGAAAGACAGCTGTTTTTCAAAGACGGACTAGAGCTGTAGCATTTCGATACTTTTACCTAATAATTAAATAATAAAAAAAAAAAGAGAGAGAAAGAAACAACAAACTTCCCATCCCATCCACCATAAACTTCAAACAAAAAAAATTCCAAATATATTATGGGTTTTCATGCATATAAAAAATCACACGTCAATACATTAGCATGCAATTAGCTGTACATATGGTCCATCTTCCAAACACACGCATGCATCCTTTTCACATACATTATTTGTCCTAAAATACGTAAATATATCAAAAAGCATCCTTTGAAAACAACTCTATTCCAATACTTCGCACCTACCAAACATCACGATATTAATTACCAACAATAATCTCAGTCAAGAAAATTATTTATTACAATGCATGTGGTCCATTCCCTAACACCTATCTCCTATATAAGACCTCCTATCGCCATGCAAAAAAGCACAAAAAAAAAAACATTGATTTACACAATCTCACTCAAACGAGAATAAACCCTAATCAGAAGAAACAAAACCCATGAAGCTAACTCATCTACTTCACATCATTACAGCCCTATCGAGCCTCTTCGTAAGCTCATTGGGAAGCAATAACTTCAATCAAGATTTCGATATTACATGGGGCGAAGGTCGTGGGAAAATTCTCAACAATGGGCAGCTCCTCTCTTTATCCCTAGACAAGATTTCTGGGTCGGGATTTAGGTCCAAGAATCAGTACATGTTCGGTAAGATCGACATGAAGATAAAGCTCGTGCCCGGCAAGTCTGCTGGGACGGTCACCACATACTATGTAAGTGATATTATGACAAACAAAATAATAGCAACTCAAGGATTGCCTATGATGATTCAATCTTTATTACAGCTCTCTTCGCTAGGGCCAACCCACGACGAAATCGACTTTGAATTCCTAGGAAACCTAAGCGGGCAACCTTACGTTCTCCATACGAATGTTTTCGCGCAAGGAAAAGGCGAAAAAGAACAGCAGTTCTACCTATGGTTCGATCCCACCAAGGATTTCCACACTTACTCCATATTATGGAATCCTCAGAGCATCATGTAATAAAATAAGTATTTTTCGAACATAAATAACCTAAAGAAATGTCAGAATTAATAACTCTTGTTATTACATGGCAGATTCTCAGTGGATGGAACGCCAATAAGGCAGTTCAAGAACTTAGAATCGAAAGGCGTAGGCTACCCTAAAAATCAGCCCATGTGGGTTTATGGGAGTTTGTGGAACGCCGACGATTGGGCGAGTCAAGGCGGGCGGGTGAAGACGGACTGGTCTCAGGCGCCTTTCACGGCGGCGTATGCTAACTTCAGTGCGCTGGCGTGCGGCGGAGGTTCGGCGGCGTGTTCGAAGGGCGATTCTTGGTTTTCGCAGTCTTTGGACACGGCGGGGCAGGAGAGGATCAAATTGGTGCAGAAGAATTTCATGGTTTATAATTATTGCACGGATTCGAAGAGGTTCCCTCAAGGGTTTCCGACGGAGTGTAACGCTGCGTGAAATTATTATTAAAATTGGGATATCTTTTGTGTGTAATCGATTGGTTTTTTTAAGTGGAGATGAATAAAATGTGTTTTTTCTTGTGACATCTAATTTTTTCTTGTGACATCTATAGAATAATATCCAATTCAATAAAGATTTACAAATCAGTACCTATGTCAGAGATTTTTACAGATGGGTACCTGTTTTACTGTTTGTACCAATTCTATCAGTCTTGCCGTACATTTTTATGTGTGTATTGCGTACCACGTCACACGTTTATAAGGTAACCTATACGGTTTCTATATGGTACCTTAGTGGGTTATACATGACGTACCATTTTCTCAACGTACCAAAATACGTTCCTATAGAGTACCTAAATGTGTTAATATGGCGTACCTGCGGCGGATGGGGTACTTATGTGCAAAAAAATTATTCCATTAGATACCTACATATAAAAAAATACTGACAAGGTATTGACTTACAAAGTTTTATGCAAATGAGTATTTATGTGTAAAGACCCCTTTCTTCATTGTGATTTCTTATCAAGATAAATAATAATAACATTTGGGAATTCGACGTGCAATCTAGGGGTGTGAATAATTCGATATACATGACGAATTTACCGAATTACCTCAAATTCGGTACAAACCGACCGAAGTTCGGTTGCTACTGACACCATGTCACATATCTAAAACATGTTAGCAAAGTCGAGAATAATGACCCAATATTTATAAAGGGATTTTCTGAAAAATATATTATATTATTATCTTATCGAATTTTTGATGATTTTCTTATAGATGGCCAAGTCGAGATCAATTTTTATTATTATTTTAAAGAGTTTAGTAATTTATACTTCCTCCGTCTAACCTATTTCTTCCCATCTTTCTATTTCGGGTGTCCTACATAATTCTTCTCATTTCTATATTTGGTAAAAGATTATTCCAATAATTAAACTAAATAATTACACCATTTATATAAAAAAAGGCTTCTTAATTTGCGTGACTACTAATAGATTTTCTCTTTTCATGCTTTAAAAGTGTAATATAATATTAAAAAATGTTTCTTAATTTACGTGCCCACTAATTTTTGGGAAGAATTTAGTGGGATATAGGAACTAGCATTTTAATTTAATTTATAGAGGTTTATTGCATGGGGCATCATCTTATTTTCTTTACTGGCACGTGCGCCAAAGAATAACTTTGGGCTTCTAGTAAGGAGTTGGTAACTTTGGGCCTTCAATAGCTCAACTCAATGTGATAATCATTTGAATTGAAACCACCGCCGACATTTGAACACATCATCGTGTCCACCGTCCACGTCATTTAAAACGCCGTCGGAGGCGGCGGCATGACGTTAGCCTTGACCTTTCTCTCCGGCGCGTCATGAGATGAGCAAGGTAAAACGCGTCGTTTCGAAGGGTTCTCTGGCTAAGTCGGTTGGTTTGTTTGAAGTTATTTTTCCACCACGAAAAAAAGAATAGAATTGAAGTCAAAGAATTCAAAGTAGACGTCAACATCGAACAGATCACAGTCTTACAACGCACATGAATCACGACACTTGGGATCCTAAGTTTGGGCAAATGGCAATATAGAAGGAAAGAACAGTTTTGGGGTCTCTTTGTTAAAATTGTAAAATTTAAAATAATAATAATAATAATAATTACATTCCCTAAAAGGTGTATTAAGTTATATATACGCCACACCTTTCCAAGCTTTCCTTTTCACGCATCTCTCCTCATTTCGACGCAAAAGATCTCAGCTGTCGTCATTTCAACGCACATGCGAGGCTGATATTTTTTGTTTACACCAACCCCAGAATCAAGGATCGGAGAGATTTTGAAGAAGGAAAGAGGAAAAAAGAAAGAAAAAGGAGGAGACGAAGGCACCAACCTCTAAAAGAGAAAGAAAAAGGTAAAAATTTTCTCTCATCTGATAAAGAATCTTGTCCATCCTTTCGTGGGATTCGCAGCTGTGTTAAATTATTTCAAAGGGTCGTTTGCGTTAGAACGTTTTATTGATATTTCAGCTCAGGTAGATTTGATCGAAATCGTTTCTAGTTTTCAATTCTTGATAAAGCATCGATCTTTCTCTTTGATTTTAATCCATCCGTGCGTTTAATTTGAGGCCTTTTACGGGATTTTGAAGAGGAAAAGAAAAAAAAAAAGCATTTTATCCGTCGACATTGTTTGTGTTTCAGCTTAGTCGATTCGATTTGAATCTGAGTGTCTCAGCTGGGCTCGCAGTGTTCTTACATCCCAGATCTTGGATTTCTCGTTCTTGAATTTCATGTCATATTGTCCTAAAGATGGCAAACCTAAGTAAAAATTCTGCGAATTCGATTTCGATTTCAGGTTTGTGTCTGTCTCCTCTTGCATCGAAATCGCCAAGCCCTTTTCGAAAAGGGCCCCTTTTTTCTTTTCCCCAAGATCAAAAATGGAATTCGAAAGCAGCAATTGGATAAGAGACGGCGTTCACTACTGCCCACACCTCGTCGGCGGAATTATGCTGACCTGCGCATTACTCAGTGTCTCGGGAAGTTTCTTCGGTATGATTGCAGTCCCGACGATGCCTCAATTGGGAGCTCTAAACAAGAAAAAACAAGCCAAGAAGCGCATTCGAGTTTACATGGATGGTTGCTTCGATCTAATGCACTATGGACACGCAAATGCCCTAAGACAAGCGAAGGCCTTAGGAGACGAGTTGGTCGTTGGAGTAGTTAGCGACGAGGAGATCGTAGCTAATAAGGGCCCGCCCGTTTTGTCCATGCAAGAGAGGTAACAATGCTGAAAAATTCGATCTTTTTTTTTTTTGCGAAAACTTATGGGATGTTTTTTCTTGTTTCTTACGGCTTATCAGACTTGCCCTTGTGAGCGGATTGAAATGGGTCGATGAGGTGATACCCAACGCCCCTTATGAAATCACCGAAGAGTTTATGCGTAGGCTTTTTAATGAGCATAAGATCGATTACATCATCCATGGCGATGATCCTTGCCTTCTCCCCGATGGAACCGATGCTTATGCTTTGGCGAAGAAAGTCGGGCGATATAAGCAAATTAAGCGTACTGAGGGCGTTTCAAGCACTGATATCGTAGGTACTGAAAAACACAGTTTGAACCTCTCCTTCTTACTGTTATCCTTTTCTTGTCTGAAAACCGATTTGAGTTAATTGCTCTCTCTTTGTAGGAAGGATACTCATTTCTATGAAGGATGGATCGAAAGATTCCCAGAGCTGTAATAAGTCTCTTGCCCGACGATCTCAGTTTCTGCCTACTTCGAGGAGGATCGTACAGTTTTCAAATGGCAAGGTATGTATGTATGTTAGAATCTCAATTCGTTTAAGCCCTTTTTAATTCTTTAATTTCATAAATTAAGTTTTCCCTAAATTCAGGCGCCTGGGCCTAATTCAAGAGTCGTATACATCGACGGGGCGTTCGATCTTTTCCACGCTGGGCATGTCGAGGTATTTCTTGCGAAATTGTTCTTAATTATTTCGCTTCTAAATTTTTACCGCATTTTTTCATTACGACCAATTTTCAGATTCTAAAGGCTGCAAGGCTCCTCGGAGACTTTCTCCTCGTGGGCGTTTATTCAGACCAAACCATAAGGTACTGTTTTGAATATTATCGATCTTGTATTACATATATTATTGAACAGAGAAAAAATGGAAAATGACGTCTTTTAATTACAGTGAGATTCGAGGCCATCACTTCCCATTGATGAATGTCCACGAACGAAGTCTTAGTGTTTTGGCTTGCCGTTATGTTGATGAGGTCATCATCGGCGCGCCGTGGGAAATTACGAAGGACATGGTACGCTTTTTTTTTTTAAATCTTTCAGACGTAATTTTCGATCCAATAACTATAATTCTCGAGTTGTTTTACGTCGTAACAGATCACGACATTCAACATATCTTTGGTCGTTCGTGGAACTGTTGCTGAGAAGAACGCACTCGTCGACGTAAGATGGGTTTAATTTTCGTCTGGCCATGTTTTATTTTTGCGTATTTCGTTAGCTTCTGAAAAGGCGTATAATTCATAATGCAGGGAAAGTCAGATCCCTACGAAGTTCCGAGAAGTATGGGAATCTTCAAGACGATCGAAAGCCCGAGAGACTTCACTACGACGAGCGTTGCGCAGAGGATTATCGCGAACCACGACATCTATGTGGTAATAACGACTCCTTTCAGTACGCCCGACGAAAAAATTATTTTCTTGCGGTTTTTCGTCTGTTAACTTCTTATTCTTTTCTTCAATCAGAAACGAAATGCCAAGAAAGAAGCGAGCGAGAAGAGGTATTACGAGGAGAAACAGTACGTTTCCGCCGATTGAAAGATCTATTTAAGTAGTAGATTGCGCTTTTTTGGATTTTTATTTTGTTCGCTAGGGTTTGTACGATTTTTTTTAGCAAATTCGTATCGATTTCTATTCGAACGCTCCGAGGATGCGTTCGGTACCGAAATTTTTTTTGCAAGCAGCGTGTAACGGATTTCGATTTGTGTATTTAATGGTTATGTCTTTTGTTTTCGTTGGCATTTGGTAGTAATTAACGTGATAGATGATAGCATCTATAACTCTCTTATTAAGTTAAACTGTCAAATTTCCGTCTGTCAAATTAAATTAAAATAATATTAAAATTAGAAAATTGCCTGCTACATTTTTTATTGTATAATTTAATTTCTCCCATCTACTTTTAATGTACAATTTTAGATTTTATGGCAGACGCGTTTGAGTGTGAAGAAATACTTGTGCTAACTATGGATGTGAATTGGAGTAACCTATTCCTATATTTGTGGATTTTTTATGAAGAAATATATATTTGTTGCGTGGACTGTAAGCGGCCCACATGACGAAATATCAGGCCCAAGTATGTAAATTCCGGGAATGAAAGATGAGATTACCAATATAATTTTACTCTAATTATTAATCTTACAGGAGTAATTCACAGCAGGTGAAGTCAAATTTCAGAAAATAACAAAGCGTGATCTTATGCGCCAAATTAGGGAAGTTTTGAATATTTCAGTTTGACCCCTTCTTTTTTTCAATTTAATAAAGGGATCAAATATTAATTGAAAACCTTAATAATATTTAAGTCTGCTGCACTGCAGCAGCTTTTATCGATGTTGCTGAACAGTCTCTAAATAAAGACGTTATTTTACAGTTGACAGTTGCGCAGTACGATGAAGTTATGACAAAAACACTTGCAAAGCTTATAAACTGCCAAGTACCCAAATAGCTTTTAAAGTCTCCACGTCTATTAGACTTATGAATGACAGTTATAGTTTGGGATAATACATGTATCATATGTATAATGCCATCAATCATTATGATGATTATAAATCGTAAAAAAAATATTATTACAAATGACCCGTTAATATGAAGAACCACTATCCCTTCATGCACATGGAATGAAAAGAAAAGGAAAATTACAAACATATGAAAACAAAAGCAATTTCGTCTTATCTAATGAATGAGGTTATGATTATATATTATAGGTGGGGACGGCATGAATTATTTGATTAGATTAGAGACGCTAATGCTGATTAATATATAAAAATTAACCAAAAGCCGACGACGCACTCGTTATCTTTACACGGCATTACTTTTTCCTCTTGTTTTTTTTTAGTTTGTACGTATAGTCCAATATTGTACGAATAATTGTACCCAAATCGTCATTTGTATATACATTTGGTGGGTCCCATCTTATTTGTAAGAGCAATACGCTGCAATGGATGAACATGTCAATAAAACAGATCAAGAACACAAACACTTCAAAGGTTGAAAGGGACTAAATTAAAATTAGATAATAAAAAAGAGATCATCTCATTGAGATTCTAAGTACACAGCTTAGTTTAAATTATGGTCTCAAGGATGGTAATTAAACCTTAGCAAAATAAAAAAAGAAATTAAAAAAAGTCACCATGTAGTGGACTTTTTTTTTAGTTACCCTAAAAAAACCTAAATGCTGCAAAGGCCCAAAACCCCATCGATCAAGCCCTTGCCTTGTGCAGCAACGGCGTATCCGTACCGAATCCATGACACGCCGCCGCCGCCGTCTTCGCCGCCGAGGCGTCGCCGAGCAGAAGGACGTTGAAGAACTCGTCCAAGCCCAGCCCACGAAACCTCTCCTCGTCCTCCTCAAGCAGGCGAACCACCTCCTCGAAGAAAGAAGGGTCGCACGGCAGCGCAAGGCCGCCGGCGCTCTGAAATCCGAACTCCTCCGCCGCCTGCTGAAGCAGCGCCACGAAAACCGGCAGGTTCAGGAACCGGGTCGGAATCACGAACCGCAGGCGTTCTGGGCCGACGTAGACGGCGACGGAACCGGCCGGCGTCGTTCTGTGGCGGGAGGAGTCGGCGGAAGATGTGTTTCGGCCGGCGGCGGCGGCGCGCGGGGAGAGCCGAGTGTGGCTGTTGTTCTTCCATCGCTGGACGACTTGTTTCAGGCGAACGATTTGGGCTATCATGTTTTTTTTCGCCATTGTTTTTCCTTTGTGAAAAGTATAGCGTGACTCTCTCCTCTTCTAATGTATATATCGAATAGAGAGAGAGAGAGAGAGAGAGAGAGAGAGAGGTGTTGCCTTAAATTAAAGATGGGAATGTGTAATTTAATGATGGTGCTATATGTTTATGTAAATTCCTTGTTAGCTATACCAATGAATGGTCAATTAATTAATAAATTATACAGGCACCCTGCAAATTAAATTATTACTATATTTGTTATATTTCATGCATATCATATTCATGGCAAGGACCACATATTGCAATTTTTTCTTTTGCTGATGTTATACGAATCTTAATCAAAATTGTTCTTGGTTGAAATACCACTATGATATTTTATTACAACATAAGTTTTCGAATTTCCAACAAAGATCAACTTGAAGATTGATGTACACATAAGACTCCAATTGTGTTATTTTTTTTTTCTTGAGATTTAATAATGCCAATTGCTAGATTTGATATTTCAAGAAAATCTCGGAATCGTACGATGCATCCAATTTATTACATTTAAAACTCTGTAAGGAAAACAGTTAGAGCTCATCGTGATATTATGTCGTTGGTTGCTTTCTCTGAGTAACCTGTATTAAAAGTTTTTTTCATGATATAATATGCCGTTGTCAGGCCAGAACAAGTTAGATTTATTACATTGTGAGCAGTGACCGCTAATCATTAAAGCACCATTTAATATTACAGATTGATTATTTCTCTATAAGCATCAAGCATGCTATGATGACTCTCTGCTTCATGCCTTCCAGATCATTTATCAAATTTTTTATTATTATTTTCCATAATTAAATTATCTCTAAGATCTATAGTAGCAATGCTTAAGAGCCCAAATATATATTAGAAAAAAGATATCAACTCGAGGCTAAGAATCTTTTCAAGTAGTAGCATCCAATGTTGCATTGTAGAGATTGTTCAATATATTATTAACCACCTATGACTAATCAATCATGTTGACTTTTAAGTTCACCTAATTATTTTTTGTTAATCAGTTAAACCTATGACTAATCTATGTATTCTGTCCCAAGTCCACACATACATCGAAAGTTAATGAAATTAAAAATGAATTCGAACTTAAGGATGACAATCATATGAATATGTCATGACTCCACCACTTGGGAACAATCTAGTTAGATTCAAATCACTAAGTTTGTAATTTTCTTGCATGTGATGATTGGTAAGTGAAACATTGCTTCTATTTATCCCAATAGTGAATTCACATGTAAAAGATCTCATAATCACCTCGGAATGATGGAATTGTACTGCACTTACTTTGAAATATTCAATTAAAACGTCAGCAACGTTGAAATTCGAAAATCACAAGCATTTATGGAATTAGAAGTTTGACTTAAAGCGGCAACATTACAAGAAGATTTGACCCCATACTACTACTTTAGGCGAATTAGAGTTGGGAAAATAAATATGACTCATCGTAAGTGGGAAATGAGTAGTGAGACCTAAGCTTGTTTTGAGAGCAAAAAATATCATTCATCGGCCTTGCACTTGATATTTGGAAAATGTTCAACCTTGAGAAAAGGACATGCGAAGGAATAATAACGGTAAGAATTAAGGTGCATGGAACTATTACTTAATCCAAAATCAACTAAGGATGGAGTATTTTTCTTGATTTAGATAAGCTAACATCACATGATTCTAGGAATCTATATTGAAGATAGGGACTAGGGAGGAAGGAGCATGTGCATCAGTGCATGGGGTTTGAAAGGCAAATTAGGAGAAATCTAAATCATGAAAACTCCTTATAAAATTATAAGTAAACATGAAAGAAACCACAGGATTCTTAATCTATTATCATTAGGGGTGTTCAAATTAACCGAAAAACCGAAAAAACCGACCGAACCGTAAAGAACCGAACCGAAAAGACCGGAACCGAAAAAAACCGAACCGAATTGTAAAAAACCGAACCGAACCAAATTAAAATGGTTCGGATATCGGATTAAGCATACGTAAAACCGAAAAACCGAAAAAACCGAACAAAAATTACCATACTACATTAAAAATAGAAAAAATAATAAAAATCATTTGTTTTTCTCTCATAACGTAAACAACACATTAAATATAATTTCATTGGAATATTTTTTTCCATTTTTAAGTGAATGTTTTCCTCACCAATCAAAAACTATTTTTCTCCAAAGTAGTTTATAGTATCTTCATATGAATGTTTTTATATTTTGGTTAGATTTTGTTCCGTTTTCATGTTTTTTTTTTCGGAGCTTTGAATTATTTTGTCATATGTCACGTTCCATAAATCTTCTTTGTTTTTAATAACCATAAATTGTTTTATGTATTTTCAGTTCATAATATTTTTTTTGTTGATATTAAATTCCTAACCGAAAAACCGAACCGAAAAAAACCGAACCGAATTATAAAAAACCGAACCGAACCAAATTAAAACGGTTCGGATATCGGATTAAGCATACGTAAAACCGAAAACCGAAAAACCGAACCGAAATTTGAAAAAACCGAACCGAACCGACCGATGAACACCCCTAATTATCATTGTCACGAAAAGATGACTTACAATTCGTCATCAGTCCTTCGATACGTATTTATCCATCCATATTTTAAGTTATTTATTTTGCTTCAAAATCGAGGCCCAATAAAAGCCCTTTTCCGTAAAGCCCAATATCTAAAGAAGCCCAATTAAAGGTAAGAACCCTAACAAGGAAGGAACCTTGTTAGGGTAAGAACCCTTTTCATTTCTCCCTCGAGTCCTCTCTTCAGGCAGCTTGAATCCATCGCCTACGCCTAGTAATCGAAGATGGTGAGTCCGTTAAATCGGATAATTTTTCAAGAAACGTCGCGATTTCGCCGTAGTTCTTCGTGGATTTGATTTGGTAATCCTTTTTTTTGGGTTAGGTTCTCTCAAACGATATCGACTTGCTCAATCCACCAGCTGAGCTTGAGAAGAGAAAGCACAAGCTCAAGCGCCTTGTTCAGTCTCCAAACTCTTTCTTCATGGTAGGCTCGATCTGCGATCATTCTTCTTCCTTGATTTTACGTTGATTCCTCGTCTTATCTTTTTAACCTCAAATTTTTCTTTTTTTTTTCACGATTGTAGGATGTGAAATGTCAGGGATGCTTCAACATGTAAGTTGGCGTACCCCCTTATTTTCCCCCTTTTCCCTAATTCAATCGCAATTTCAACAATTGAATCAATTCGCTAAACCCTATTTTTTTCTGTAGCTTCGTAAGATAGCTTTTTTTTTATTGATGATTTGTTTTGCTTTTGCGCCTTAGAACAACCGTGTTCAGCCACTCGCAAACGGTGGTGGTGTGCGGAAACTGCGGAACTGTGCTTTGCCAACCAACCGGCGGACGCGCGAGGCTCACTGAAGGCTGTTCCTTCAGAAGAAAGACTGATTAATATTAAAGGAACAAAAAGGAATAGTCTTTTCTTAATCTTCTCAAGATAATGGTATGATCGGTTCGCTTAAGTTATATTTCCGTTGATGATTTTGTTTTGGGTTCACGTGTTTATGTTACTGTATTACTAGCTCTTAAGGTTTTCGTCCTCCTTACAAGAAACATGAGTTCTTGCAATCTTTGTTATGGATACTGTGTTTCTTTTTGCTAATGAATGGAGTTACTATGGTTGGAATTTTGTTAGCATGCATTCGATGGAATGTGAGATTTGCCTTCGGAAAAATTTAACCTAAACGAGTCCGTTTTGCATTTTCGTTCTATCTGAATATCGTATATATTATCTCATTTCTTCGACGGAACCGATCCAAGAATTACAGGCGGTAATTACAAGTCGAGCCAAAAAATAAAGAAAAGAAAAACCGATCCTAGCTTCAGATCTAAATCCCGAACCCCCAAGCTAGCTAGCGATCATCCCCACAGTGCCTTCACTTGAACGCCACGGCGCTAAAATCGTCCGACAAACCCCTCGACGACCTCGTATCCGCCTCGCTCCCGTACGTCGAGTAAAACTCCTCGTGCTCAGAATCCTTCTCCCTGACCGCCTCGATCTTCTCGACTGCCTGCTCGATGTCGGGCCTCCGCTCGATCTCCGAGCCGCAGCACTTCATCCCGATCCTAAGCAGCTTCATCATCTCGCCCTCGCTCTGGTTCGCCCCGCCCATGTCGGAGTCGAAAACTTCGACGTTGCTTTCGTCGTCGTCCCTCACTACGGGCTCGACCCACGTGGTCAGGTCGGTGTCGCTCCCCCGACCCTGTTGCAGGAAGCTCGAGGGAAATCGACCGGTCAGGGACTCGAGGATTAGGATCCCGAGGCTCCAGACGTCGGTCTTCCTCGTGATGCGGTTGGTGTGCTTGTACTCGGGGGATTTGTAGGCGATCATGTGCTCCTGGGCGTGCTCCTGGTTGACTACCGGGATGAGGGCATAGTCGACCAGGAGGGGGTTGAACGAGCGGTCCAGGAGGACGTTCGAGGACTTCAGGTGGCCGTGGGGGGTGGTCACGCTCGGGAGCTCGTTGTAGAGGTACTGAAGGGCTCTTGCTACGCCTTTGATGATTCTCAGACGGGTTGGCCAGTCGGGCGACGGTAGGCCTCTCGATTTGTTGCCTGCGCAATCGCAAAGAGATGCAATTAAGCTGATTATGTCGGGGCCTCAAGAATTATGGGGGTAGTGGTCGGAAGATCGATTCTCAACATTTGATTGGGTGAGTCAAACACATGGATATGGACAGACTGGTTGAACTGGCTGGCGTGGTTTGCAGGCTATTGTGTTGATCACCCGAGTGTTTCAGATCACCCAGCAAAAGGATGTAATAATGAAAGACGCTAAAAAATAGCTCATCGGACGAATCTTCCAACATTACCGTGAAGATGGACGGCGAGGCTCCCGTTCTCGACGTAGTCGGAGACCAGAAGCTTCTCCTCCTTCCGGAAATAAAACCCGAGGACGGGGAGCAAGTTCTGGTGCTTAAGCCTCCCGAGCCTCCTCATGTGCTCGTTGAACTCCTCCTTGTCGACGTTGTTCATGTGCCTGTACCTCTTCACGACCGTCACCGTACCGTCCGTCAGGGCCGCCTTGTACGTCGACCCGAACACGCCGCTCCCCAAAACCTCGGCCGATGCCTTTAATAGGTCGGTCATGTCGAACCTGTCCCGCCCGCTCTCGTCTAGGAACGTCAGCTTCACGCCCTGCTCGTGCTTCTTCTCCCCCCTCCCCGGCGAGGCGGCGGGCCCCACGCCGACCACTCGGCCTCCTTGCTCCATCCGTTCTAACATATTGGCACCGTCGCCCTTGTCCTCCGAGGCGGTCGTGAAGACCGCCGGCCCCCCGTCGCCTCTGTGGGCCCCGCCGCCCTGACGCCTTCGGAGGATCACGACCACGGCCACGAGGGCCGAAACCGCCGTGGCGATTAGAATCCCGACGACGATCATCGTCCCCACGGAGGATTTCCCGTCGGAGCACGGCTCGAGCGGCGCCCCGCAGAGGTTTCTGTTCCCTGTAATAATTAAACAACTACTTTCGCATGATGTAATAAATTGAGAATCCACTGCTATCGGTGAGGGTGCATTTCTAGGTGCAACTCTAACCCTTAATCCGTTATTCAGTCACCGACCGTCACAGCTCGATCGTTCTCTCTCTCAACAGCGACATTATATAAAAAAAGGGTGGACGCACTCGCCTTGGAAGGACGACTCGGCGAATTTCCCGAGGGTAAGGGGAATCTCTCCGATCAGCTCGTTGTTCGAGACGTTGAACGCCTTGAGTCCGTCGGCGGCGAACGGCGGTATCTCGCCGGAGAACTGATTGTCCTCGAGCGAGAGCTCGACGAGCCTCGACGACGTCGCGAGCGAAAATGGAATCAGTCCCTCGAAATTATTACGGGCGAGGTGGAGCTTCTTGAGCGACATCATCCCGTTGAAGGCGTTCTGAGGAATCCTGCCGGAGAATTTATTGTCCGAAAGGTAGACCGACTTGAGGAACCCCAGCCTCGAAATCTCGGGGAGGGAGCCCTGAAAGTTGTTGTTCATGAAGCTTATGGTTCTCAGATCCCTAAGCCCGGCGAGGGCGTCGACGTCGATGGAGCCGTCGAGCCCCATGTTTTCGAGCTGTAGGCCCCACACTCTGCCGCCCTCGCATAACACGCCGCCCAGTTCTCATGGTCGCCGGAGCACGGCGGGTTGGCGGCGGCCCAGCTTGAGAGGGCGTCGGCGTACCTGAGGGAAGCTTTGAATCTGAGGAGGATATCTGCGTCGGTGGTGTTGTCGCCGTCGGTCGTCGCCGAGAGATGTAAGAAGACGAGGGCGGAGAGGAAAAGCAAGGATGGGCTGGTAATTATTTTATTTATCGTATTAGAAGCCATTAATTAATTGTGAAGAGGATATCTGCGCGCACTTTGTTCGAAGTGCGCGCTATTTGTTCCTTTTGGGGAGACTTCAGTTGTTCGAGGAAGAATGACTTCTTTCTTTTTTTCCTTGAGATAGCGAAGGGGAAATGAGATAATTTTTTATTTTTTTTCTTCCCTGTGGACTTATGGCTGTGAATTGGTCTGAAAACGTTTCTTCTTTCCTATAATTGGTATGTGAGGACGTTCTTGCATGAGAATAGTGCGGTAAGAATTTGAATTCACCCAATGTTAGCGGTCTACCGCATTCTTCTCTAGCATTACCAATTAAAGATGGAAGAGCGATTTTGATACTACGATTATATGTGACAAATGAAAACATAATACAGAGATGCATTCACAGGTCGTATAAATCATAGCGAGGGGTTGACTGAATTTTAACTGAGTGAGCGTGCAAAAGTATTGGCATACTATACATTCATTAATCTGTATATGACATTGACATAGGTTGCAAAAGAATCGAACTTTTTTGTTCGATTCGCGATTCGATTCGAAATTTCAAGATTCGAATTCGAATATTTAGAATACGAATCCGAATAAGAATATTGTTTTTGATTCGAGAAATATCCGAATACGAATATGAAATCACAATATTCGATTCGAAAATTAATAGAATTATTCGATTCGAATAATTTAACTTAAAATATAGTATAAGTAATACATATTCACATATAATAATATATGATAACTCAATAAAACATTTAAAAATAATATATTATAATTAATATATGTTTAAATATAAATTATTATAATTCCATATAGAATTTAAATGTAATATTGTTTATATTTTATTAATAAAATAAAAAATGACTTTAATACGAATATTCGATATTCGATTCGAATATTCGAGAAAATATTCGAATTCGAATAAGAATCAATTTATGATTCGATTAAATATTCGAATATTCGTATTCGTATTCGATTGTTATCCGAATACGAATAGAATATTGCGGTATTCGACTCGATTCGATTCGTTTGCAACCCTACATTGACATGCTCACTTGAGATACTTTGATAGGGATAATGTGATAGCAATCAAACTAGGCCAATTTTGGATCTAGTTTTTGTTACTGTTTTAATGTGGGCTTAATTTATGACGGTGGGCCACATCAGTGAAGCCTATTGGCCCACATGACGCTCCATCTATTTCAATTTTTGAACACAGATACCGAAGCGCCAAAAATTAAAGAAGAAAAAAATGACAATTTTCGATATAGATCTAAATATTTCCGATAAATAATATTTTTTTTTCGGAAGAAGTTCGATAATATTAGCGCACCCACACAAGCACACACACAACGGTTCTTCAACAAAGGCAGACAAGCACACTCTGTTAAACGCACTCGAAAGAGGTGAAAACACACTTTTGTATGTGCTGTACGGACGGGTCAGATGTCCTCGAGCTGCGCGTTTCTCTCAGCTGTGAGATTCGTTTTCACTTCGAATTTTATTTTTCTACTGTGTAAGCCTTTGAATTTTTGAATTAAAGTAGTTTAATGGCGCTACGGTCAGCTGGAGCTTGTTTTTATTATATTATTTGCTGTTTCTACTTTTGCTTTCGTCGATCTCGATGCAGTAATGCTTTTGTCGTCACTCTGGTAACCTCAATGATCGGCTAAAGCAATATCAGTTTGAAGAAATTCCGTCTTATTCGTTCGTTTATGGATGAATGGAGGTGATTATGTTGTATTCGCTGTATTTCTAAGTATGGGAATGCATATACGGTTTGCTTGTTTCACTCTGAAGTTTATATGCTGCACGAGTAACTTTGAAGGTAACTAAAGTTAATGAAGAAAGCTAAATGTTACAATCCTCAGCTATCTGTTTTTTATCACTCGTCTTCTGGGGATCGATATGTTTTTAGTACATGTTCAGCTTGCTAGCTCTAATGAAAATCATGAATGGCGTTCGTGATTGGACAACATTCTTTTTGTTTTCTCATTTTGGTTGCAGTGAATTGCATTAATTTGAAGTTAATCTTTCTCTCAATCTAGTAGGATTAGGGGCTTTGGTATTCTGGAGCTGATAGCCTACTTGATATGAATTCACCTTAAAGTTTTGCAAGAAGATGAAGGCAAGCGTAAGTATGGTGAGAGGAAAAACAGCACCAAGGGGGAGTACTACGCTGCAGTCGAATTTTGAGCTAAAACAGCGTGTCGTTCTAGCTCTCAACAAGCTTGCAGATCGTGACACTTATCAAATTGGGGTCAAAGAGCTGGACAATACCGTTGAACAGTTGACACCCGATGAGGTTGCTCCCTTCCTTTCGTGCATATTAGATACAGACTCTGACCAGAAAAGTGCAGTTCGCAAAGAATGCATTCGTTTGATGGGTACGATGGCTACTTCCCATGGAGCACTTGTTTGTTCCCATCTGCACAGGATGGTATATAGCATCGTCAAGCGGCTCAAAGACTCGGATTCCGTTGTGCGAGATGCTTGTGTAGAGACAGTAGGTGTCTTGGCTTGTAAACTCAGTGCTGTTAGAATGGACGCGGATTTTGCTTTTCGTTCATTGGTTAAGCCGCTATTTGAAGCACTCGGCGAGCAGAACAAGTATGTGCAGTTTGGTTCGGCGTTGTGTTTGTCGCGGGTGGTTGATAGCATCCACGATCCTCCACCTTTGGTGTTGCAGAAGATGTTAGCAAGAACCGCAAAGTTACTTAAGAACCCTCATTTCATGGCAAAACCAGCAGTCGTTGAGTTGAACAGAAGTATCATTATGGTCAGCATTACTACTTTGAGACTATGCTCTTTGCTTCATAATTGATCTATAGTATAGAGCTCAAATTACTTATTTGTTTTCTTCTTGAATGTTTCAGGCTGGTGGTACTACGACGCACAGTTCCTTGAAAGCGGCATTGTCTAGCATTCAGGAATCACTAAAGAACAGTGATTGGGCAACTCGTAAAGCTGCTTGTACTGCATTGGCCGATATTGCTTCTTGTGGTATGGCATGCTTAGGCTCGTATCGCTCTTCTTGCATCAGTTGCCTCGAAACTTGCCGCTTTGACAAGGTTTCTCATTTCTGCTACGTTAATTAATTTTTTGCATACTTGTAAACTTCATTTTATATGTCATTTCTTTTTCTTTGTTTAGGTGAAACCTGTGAGGGACATAGCTTTACACGCCTTGCAGCTTTGGAAAAATCTTCCTGTATCTGATACACTACTTGAACCTTCCGAGACTGGCTCTTCTATCAGAGGTATCATTTAATTAAATGCTTATGCTCTTCAATGTGCTAAAAAAGCTGATGCATGCTAGAGGATGAATGTTGTCTCATATCTTGAGTCAAGTTTTTAGTTCATATCAATGATGGGTTTTCAGATGACTATGGAGACGTTACCAGCATCAGTAACTCAACCCCGAGGAATAATCTGGTTTCCAAGCATGGTGGTCAATTGTCTAAGAGAGTTCCTCTTTCTTCTAACAAACCTAAAACGATTTTCTTAGAGAAGCCTCAACTATCAGAGTCAAGTGAATGGACAATAGAAATTGCAGTTCCAAAACATCAAAAGAACTCAGAGGTGGATCGTTCTGATGAAGAATACGACTGTAGTTCTGCTTCAAAGAGATGTAACATAAAAACTTCCAAAACCAGTAACATCAAGAACATCGGATTTGGTTATGTTAAAGTGGAAGAAAAACAAGAATGTTCATCTGTTTCTGGGATGATCAAGGAGCACTCGGACATATTCACAGAAAGTATCAAATCAGAAGTTGTACTGACAACCCCTTTTGACAAGTTCGATGATGACGCTAGTTTCTTGAAATCAACTGGAACTAGCCGAAGGTTTGTAACTGATGAAGTTAGCATTGAAGAGCAAAGATACCTAACTAGCATGCAACATAATGGAAGTCTCGATTCAACTGTTACAGATACAACCCCTCAACCAATTCATGGGTGTTGTATGCAAACAGCGAAAGACATGGTTTTGATCAGAAAACAACTTGTGGAGATCGAAAACAAACAATCTAACTTGATGGAATTGCTGAAGGTAACTAACAAATTTCTTCTTTCCTGCATGTTTCGTTTCTTTTGCTCGTGCCTCATATCTTACTAGTTAAACTGATATTCACTCTTACATTTTCCAGGCATTTACAACTTCAATGATGGACAGCGTGTCAACCGTGCAGTCTAAAGTCTCGAATCTCGAACAAGTGGTCAATAAAATGGCACACAAACTCGCCAATCACGGGGAGACATATTCAGATGTCTCAACCAAACCCATTAAGTACAGTCCTAATGTCGTCTCTTCTAGGCTTTCTTCATGCTCTTCGAGGCCATCTGTGGAGAGCAGCAACAAGCAACCTCCTACATTACAACCCAATAAGCATTCTGTAGCTTTTCAGAACTCATCCGCACGAAGCAGACCGAGCGCTATCATGAAACAAAACCTCGACATGTGGGCTGATATGACTCCAAAGCTAAAGAAGAGTCCTTCATCCAAGGAAAATCACGAAGATCGAATTAGGAACAATGGTTTATCGGGCCTAACTCCTCCTTCCAAGTCCAGGCTCAATAGACTACAGTCGACCATTAACAACAGTAGCAACCACCCATCAAACTCCATGAGAGATTACTTGTATAACGGTGATCTAGACTCAGCTTACGGCGAAGCCTGAATTCGAGAAACGAGCTTATCTTGTTCGAGCTTTTGGATAAAATGGGTCCTTCGTTACAATACCTATCGCCAAAGATTGCATCTGAGCTTCTGAGCACATTAGCTACGTTCTTGTTGGAACAGAGATTCGTAGACTCTATCATGCCTTGGCTGCAGCAGGTAAGAAGCAAATATATAAGTCAATAGCTCATTTTCATCTTCTTCTGTTCGTTCATGTAAATATTGAAGAACACCGTTTTTTTTGTTTTTTTTCCCCGGTAGCTCGCCGACCTGAGCAACGTTCACGGGCCGAATTACGTTTCGATTCCTGCGAAAGCAAAGAGAGACTTTCTACACGCAATCCAGGAAACTGCGAAATTGGATCTGCTTAGTCTTTCGGAGAGAAGGTACGTATTCGAGCTCGGCAATATGTTGCATCAGATTTGGGCTTAAAGACATCTTTCAGTTTGAACTGAATAAATATCATTTTGTGGAGATGATATATTTGTATTGTATGGCTGTTGAAATATCCTTTTGGTTGACTTCATCGAGTTAGTTGTTGAACTCGTTATTAGCAGAGATCCTTATTACAGCTAACGTATCTACTTTATTTATTTTTATTTATTTATTTTGGTAAAACGTATCTACATTTAATTACACGGAAGGAACAAATAATAAATATTTTCATACTACTTTTGACTTTTTCTCTAAAGAATGCTTCGAATTGGCTTTAAAATTCATATATATGTAATTAAATTAAATTGGATTTAGTTTAGCCTAGCAACTGAACCTATTCTCGAAATATATAATTCTTCATTTAGATCATTGACCCAAGGCAGCTTATATGAATTAATTACAGCTACATACTAATTATAATCACACGGAAAGATCGTAGTATACAATTAAGGCAATTGATGTAATAGAAAGGAAATGTCTGAAGAAGTCATCACCGACATTGAAGAAAAATCATAGCCGACTTCAAAACACCGACTTAAGGAAATGATCTATTAAGTGTTAACCACGTTGCATATAATTAATCTATCATCATCCACGTTGCTTTGTCTAGAAAATGATCAACCGACCTAATATGGTTATAAATATGTGTGTGAAGTTTGTTTTTTGTGTGTGGGTCGTGTGAGAGTGATATAAAGAAAAAGAGAGTGTTGAGCGCTTGATGCATGTGCGTGTGTTTGTATTAAAAAATAAGTGGTGGTCTTGAGTTGTTATCTTGTGAGTATAAGAAAGAAGTGAGAGTGATACGTGAGGTGACCCTCTTTAATAATAAAACATCTTTATTAATCAATCATTGTCCCATTCTATTATTCAACAAGTGGTATCAGAGCAACGTTAGAGCCACGCCGGAGTCACGCCGGAGCCACGTTGGAAAGTTTGAGTGACAGCGGGAATATTGCGGGTTCATCCGTGTCGCCGATAAAGGAAGATTGAGTTGGAGGCATCGTGCACAATAAAAATAAATAAATTGTGAAGCGCGTGAGGCTTGCTTGGTTACGTGGAGGTAATCCAAGTCACGATGGCGGACCTACAGTCGGTAGGCGGAATGGAGAAACTCAACAATCAAAATTACGCAACGTGGCAGACCTGCATGGAGTCATATCTTCAAGGGCAAGATATATGGGAGGTAGTTGGCGGAGACGAGGTCGCACAACCACAAGAAGCTGGAGCATTACGGAAATGGAAAATTAAGGCGGAAAAGGCCATGTACGCACTCAAGACGACTATCAGCAAAGAGTTGCTGGAACACATACGAGATGCAAGCACTCCAAAAGAAGCATGGGACACATTGGCGGCACTATTTTCAAAGAAAAATGAATTCAAGCTGCAACTTCTCGAGAACGAGCTTCTGTCAATCAGACAAGGGGAGATGTCGATACGCGAATATTTTAATAAGGTACGTTCCCTTTGTCGGGAAATCCCTGAGTTGGACCCGACTGATAAAGTTTCAGATGCTAAAATAAGAAGAATTATTATTCACGGTTTAAGACCCGAATTTAGAGGAATTATAGCTGCCGTACAAGGTTGGACAGAGCAGCCTTCCTTGGTCAATCTTGAAAATATATTGGCTGACCAGGAAGCGCTGACCAGACAAATGGCAGAGGTCTCATTAAAGAAAGACGATGAAGTTTTATTAAGTTATAAAATTAAGGGGAGACCTCACCAGCAAAATAGGCGAGATAAAAAAGAGGTTGTTAAAAGGGAAGAAATAAGCTCTGAAACAAAGGGATTCCAACATGGTCGTTATAATAAAAATCAGAAGCTCAAGGGAATTAAAAAGGGTCCATGCTATGTTTGTGGTAAACCGAATCACTTTGCTAGAGATTGCTGGCATAGGAAAAAGACCGCTGAAGGGAATACAGTAATTTTCAAAAGTCACGAGACTAAAAACAGCGAGGATGAGTGGGACGTAGAGGCATCTACTGCGATAGTCGAAGACGTAAAGGAGGGATCATGCTTACCCGAAGAATCGGCTTTGGCTGTCATCATCCCTGGAAAAATAGACTACGAAAAAGATTGGATCGTAGACTCAGGTTGTTCCAATCATATGACGGGAGACAAGGAGAAGCTGCAAAACACAACTGAGTACAAGGGAGGACGAATGGTGATTACTGCAAATAATTCAAGGTTGCCAATAGCTCATATTGGCAAAACGAGCATCACCCCAAGATTCAGTCCTGGCCAAGTGCAGCTACACGATGTTTACCATGTCCCAGGTATGAAGAAAAATCTTATATCTGTGTCACAACTAACGACTTCGGGAAACTATGTTATTTTCGGACCCGATAACGTTACGGTGTATCAAAATCTTAAAATCACTGGTACACCGATCATGGAGGGTAGAAAACTGGAGTCTATCTATGTAATGTCAGCTGAGTCTGCTTACGTAGATAAGACCCGAAAGAATGAAACAGCTGAGTTGTGGCACGCAAGGCTGGGACATGTGAGTTATCACAAGCTTAAAGTGATGGTGAAGAAATCAATGTTGAAAGGTCTTCCTCAACTAGACATAAAAGATAACACATTATGCGCTGGTTGTCAATACGGAAAAGCACATCAATTGCCATTTGAAGACTCGAGCTACAGGGCAAAGAAACCTTTGGAGACAATCCATTCTGATGTGTTCGGGCCGGTCAAACAACCTTCAGTCAGTGGTATGCGCTATATGGTGACATTCATTGACGACTTCTCAAGGTACGTTTGGGTTTTCTTCATAAAGAAAAATCAGAGGTTATTTTTAAGTTTAAAGAATTTAAAGAAACAGTTGAAAGAGAAGTCGGAGATAAGATCCGATGCCTTCGCACGGATAACGGGGGAGAATACACGTCAAGGGAATTCTCCAAATTTCTGAAGGAGCACAAAATACATCATCAGTTGACGTGTCCAAACACACCTCAGCAGAATGGTGTGGCAGAGAGGAAAAATCGACATTTGGCGGAAACGTGTCGAAGTATGATACATGCAAAGAATGTACCACCAAGATTTTGGGCTGAGTGTATGAAGACAGCAGCGCACGTAATAAATAGGCTACCACAAGCGAAGTTGGGATTCATGTCACCATTTGAGAAGCTGTGGAAAATCAAACCAACCGTTGGCCACTTCAGGGTTTTCGGATGCGTCTGTTATGTTTTCGTACCTAGTCATTTACGAGCCAAATTTGTCCGGAAGGCAATCAAGTGTATATTTGTGGGGTACGACATTCAAAGGAAAGGATGGAGATGTTGTGATCCAACTACCGGACGATGTTATACATCTCGCCATGTAGTATTTGACGAAGCATCATCCTGGTGGACACCACAAAAATCGGAGCTATCTGATTCAAAAGAAACCGAGGAACAGTTCTTCAAAATAGTGAAACTCCCAGAAGAAAATCCAACATTACAGGAGCCAGAAGAGGACGTTGAATCTCCGAGAACACCTCAAAGTCCCTGGCAGACGGGTGTGCATCAAACAACTCCAGAAGTGACAAGGCCAAGTCAGTTTGAGGAGACCGAGCCAACAGGAGAGGAACATGATGGAGTATCACCAAGTCCACCGCAAGTACGGAGATCCTCCAGGCAAAGAAGACCAAATCCCAGGTACGCCAATATAGCCTTAGAAGAAGACGGAAATACAAAAGAGCCAGAAATTTTGAAGAAGCAGTAAAATATACTGAATGGAGAAAAGCAATGAGCGAGGAAATTATGGCTCTAAAACAAAATGAAACGTGGGATTTAGTACCTAAACCAGATGAAGTTAAACCCATATCCTGTAAGTGGGTTTATAAAATTAAAAGGCGACCTGATGGATCAGTTGAAAGATATAAAGCTCGACTAGTAGCGCGATGATTTTCACAACAATATGGGATAGACTACGACGAGACATTTAGTCCAGTGGCGAAAATTACAACTGTTCGAGTATTAATTGCGCTAGCAGCGAGCAAGTCTTGGAGGTTATGGCAGATGGACGTAAAGAACGCGTTTCTACATGGAGAACTCGATAAAGAGATATACATGATCCAACCGAAAGGGTTCGAAGATAAGGAAAATCCAAGCTATGTGTGCAAATTAAAGAAAGCCTTATACGGGTTAAAGCAGGCACCACGGGCATGGTACGGTAAGATTGCTGAATTTTTAGTTCAATGCGGGTACTCAGTAACACCAGCGGACTCGAGCCTCTTCGTCAAGGAAACAAAAGGAAAACTAGCAATAGTGCTAGTATATGTCGATGATATTATTATTACTGGAGACGACGGAGACGAAATTCGACAAACAAGGAGGAATTTATCAGTGAGATTCCAAATGAAAGAACTTGGAGAACTGAAACATTTTCTAGGGCTCGAGCTCAAAGAGACAGGTGATGGATTATTACTGTACCAGTTAAAATATGCAAAAGATCTGCTCAGAAAATTCGGCATGATTGACTGCAAGCCAATATCAACCCCGATCGAAGCAAATGCCAAGATATGTGGGGAAGATGGCAAAGACTTGGAAAACGCAACTATGTACAGGCAGCTCGTCGGGAGTCTAATTTACTTAACGTTGACAAGACCAGATATTACATACGCAGTAGGGATCGCGAGTCGATTTATGGAGAAGCCAAAGAAGCCACATCTTGAGCTAGCTCGTCGCATACTGAGGTACATAAAAGGAACAATAAATTTTGGAATATTTTATGAAAAGAATAAAGATTTCAAGATCACTGGCTATTGCGACGCGGACTATGCTGGATGTCGCGATACTAGAAGATCCACTACTGGGTACGTATTGAAGTTTGGATCAGCTGCAATATCATGGTGTAGCAAGAGACAGCCTACAATATCTTTATCAACCGCGGAAGCCGAATATCGAGCAGCGGCAATGGCAGCTCAAGAAAGCACCTGGCTTATACAGTTAATGAATGACTTACATCAGCCAATAAACGACGCGGTTGAGATATTTTGCGATAATCAGTCTGCTATACGCATAGCAGAGAATCCGGTATGTCATGCGAGGACAAAGCATGTTGAAGTGCACTACCACTTCATACGCGAAAAGGTGCTCAAAGGGGAGATTGAGCTTAAGCACATCAGTACCGAAGATCAAGTAGCTGACGTGTTCACAAAAGGACTTACCGTTACAAAATTTGAGGAATTTCGAACACGCTTAGGAATGGTCCGAATCGAAGTCAGAGAGAATGTCGGTGCTGAAGGGGAGAATTGAAGAAGTCATCACCGACATTGAAGAAAAATCATAGCCGACTTCAAAACACCGACTTAAGGAAATGATCTATTAAGTGTTAACCACGTTGCATATAATTAATCTATCATCATCCACGTTGCTTTGTCTAGAAAATGATCAACCGACCTAATATGGTTATAAATATGTGTGTGAAGTTTGTTTTTTGTGTGTGGGTCGTGTGAGAGTGATATAAAGAAAAAGAGAGTGTTGAGCGCTTGATGCATGTGCGTGTGTTTGTATTAAAAAATAAGTGGTGGTCTTGAGTTGTTATCTTGTGAGTATAAGAAAGAAAGAAGTGAGAGTGATACATGAGGTGACCATCTTTAATAATAAAACATCTGTTAGGAAATATTTTGTAGTGTTCAATTTCATTGTATTATCTTTGTTGATTTGCTTTATTAAACTTTGGGCTAGCTCTTAATTGGGTTAGTTCTTAGTTATTCATGTAATGGGCCTTCACAAGAGGCCCACCTATTATATACCAACTTGTGGTATAAATAGAAAAACCCTAACACATAGTTAGGTGTGCTTGTGTGTGAAGATCAAATAAACAATTTTAGAGTGAGAGAGTCTCCTCAAGAACACCACCAAGCCCCACACGCCCCGTTCTTAAATCTCGATCTTTAGGCGTGTTTAATCCGTCCGAAGTCGTATTGTTGGTGCTAATCGGGACCAACAAGTGGTATCAGAGCCCAACGCGACCGGATTTGCTTGTTTTGAGCGAGATTTGAGTGAAAAATTGCATGAAAAATTATTTTCGTCACTTTCAGTTTTTGGGCGATTTCGAACTCGTTTTGTTGTTTTTAGACATCCCAAAGGTTGATTATGTGTTTAGGAATGTTTTTCTGATGTTTTGGAACAAGTTTCGTCGATTTTGAGTGAGATTTGAGCGAAAACGAGCCATTTTTCTGGAAAAAGTCGCGCAGCTATGGAACAGTAATCTGTGTTCTTGGCCGAGAAATTTTCTTACCCGAGAAAATTCTTAGCCGAGAAAATTTCGCAGGCCGAGAAACTTTCGCTGCCCGAGAAATTTTCGCATCTACAGGCCGAGAAATTTCGCAGGCCGAGAAATTTTTTCCGAGAAATTTCGCTGCTACAGCATGTGAAGCCCCGCGAAATTTTCATACACTTCACTTCATCATACATATTTTCGCATCTTCAAAATTTTTCGCAGCTACAGTGATGCAAAAAATTTCAACTTCACTTTTTCGCATCCTCACTATTTCGCATCATCACTTCACTTCCATATCACTTGAGAAAATTCAAAACTTGCGAAATTTTTGCTACTTGAAAACTCTTTCTACCTGCGAAAATTTAATACCGTTTTTAGAACAAATTTTCACCGCGAAATTTTTGGAATACATGCGAAAAATTTGCACAACTGCGAAATTTCTTAACTAGCGAAAATTTTTATACATGCGAAATTGTACTCTGAATGCGAAATCTTCTTGATATGCGAAACTTTAACAGTACATGCGAAAATTTCCTTTGAATGCGAAATTTCCTTATTTTCGCGACTCACTCTCACAACGAAATTTCTCGGGACAACATCTTTCGCACATTTTCACACCATTTTTTCGCACCCCCCGAGAAATTTGCACCCAACCTTTAAACTTGATCCAAACTCGATTTTTAGCTTCAAATCTTGCAAAAATCACTCTTTAAAAATTGCACTTAAACGTTTTTGACCACCAAAATTTCTGGCCCCCCTCGGATTAAATAAGGTTAAGGAGCAAAAATTATATCATTGGATAGAGAAAATTTTTCTAAGGCCATTGGACTTTGTCTATTTTAAACTTTAAAATTTTCCGAAATAAAATTTTTCTGGGCCAAAATTTTCGGTATAGACGACGTTTTTGTGAAATTTTTGAAGGCAAATCCAAAACGCGGCAACGATCACCGTACCCAACAATCGACCTAGGACGGTATTGGCACATTATAGAAAAAGTTTAGGTCACCCCCAAACTTTTCGGAGCGGAATTTCCAAATGCCAATTTCACATACCCCAGCATGTATGGTACCCGGGTTGCTCCACATACATGACTGGTACACGACGTGAGCAACCACTCCCCGGCATGAATGGTACATGGGTTGCTCCACATTCATGACCGGTATGCACTGCGAGCAACCAACCCCATCATGCACGTTACACGGGTTGCTCCACGTGCATGAAGGGATGTCAGAGAAGCGAGCAACCATCATGACTTCTGTACAAATCCGTGCAGAACCCGGACCTACAAAGAAGGGTTGACAAGAGATCAACCAACCATCAGTGGGCGCGCCATCCAATCTCGATGCTTAGACGATGTGGATCTCATGTTCCAGACTCCACCGTCCACCCACTGCCATCCATTCCACCATGGTGCGCTACATGGAGACGTCCTAAGCCACCGTGATCCTCTTTACGCCCTCACCACCACCACCACCTGACGAGTCTCAGAAGTGTCTGATCAACAGTTTTGGCCACCCTCGTCGACATCACTCGTGGTCGCCTTTCAACGTGATCACGCCACGCCACCATAGTTCCCATGGATTAGTGAAACCCCCCTGATCCTAACCCAGGAACGAGCCTACCCTAGCCTCTCTAGTCTAGGTCTAGGTCGCGCGACATCCTCCTCCACGCAAAGATCCAATCAACGATCTCGGGAGGATGACGTAAGTCGCTTGCAGGAGTTGCGAACCAACAACGACATGATCGCACTTCTCTATCATATCTCACCACAACCCGGACCTCGCCCATAGGTACAGGAGACGGCTCGTTCGTTTCCCGAGTAGAAGTCGCGGCATCTGGTCCAACCGCGCAATTAACCCCTCCCAACCACTCAGCTATCCTTTCGCAGATAGCTGTTTCATTTCGCACAAGAGGAACCACGTTAGCCATCACCGCCCCACTTGGAGACGGTTGATGTTGAACATGCAGTGCCCCGCCTCTCACTGCACCTCTTCCACCCACGTTGAGTCTAGTGTCCTCACCCACCGAAATTTTCCACTTTCTAGGACACAAACACTCTTTACGCACCGCAGGTTCTTCGTGAACTTGCCCGAACGCTTGATGACGTCCTTGTGACCGAGAGCGGAAGACCCACGACAGCCACCCTCACCACAACTGTCGATGGGCCACGGATACGAGCTTGTCTCATCGTCCGTGCGAACGGAAAGCCTTTGTGGCTCTCCGGTTCTTTTTGTCCTGTGCAAACAGGCGGCGCATCGGACACATGTTTCGATGTTGTGACGACGGAGCGTCTTTGTGACCCCCGTCTGGTTAGTTACCCCGTTCGTGATGGAGCCCCGACTCATAGCAATCAGCGAGGAACTTACACATTCCATGCCGCGCTCAACGAGGATCTATGAAGGAAAAGGTCCCATCACCGACACCACTCCACCACGCCTACGCTTACGCCACCACATGCTGCTCCGCCTCTTCCAAGTTCCGAAATGAACTTGGAGGAAAGTCAAATGCTGCTACTCCTGAGAATCCCACTTGATTGCCTCACTCAACACCACACCACACCATCATCACCACCATCAACACCAGAGGCAGACTCGTCCCACGGACGACGTGACGATCCCGAAGACGGAGATCATCTCAAGGGGAGTAAAGGAGAAGAAATGAGTTGAAGATCGTACAGCAGCATCAGCAGCAACCATCATCCACGCCACCTCCACCAACTACGCCCCGCCGGAGGCTTCCACTACCTCCGCGCACATTCTTATGTGTCAAGCTATTATGTTCATAATGGAACACTCGAAGGAGCCATGGCACATCTCATCCACCACATTCCGCCACCACTGCGCTGACCGCTCTGAAGACCGGGCTCCCTACTCTTGAAAGTCACATTTCAATAGAGCCTTGGCACATTTTTTACGCCCCACGCCCACCTTCTTCTGGAGCCAGACGAGTCATCTTCGAGGCCGAACCAGACAACTTCCATTCAAAGACGACAAATCCGGCGCCAAGAAGAAGAAGATTGGAGAATCTTAACAAGTGAGTCCTAGCCGAGCCATCAATGCCGCCGCAAGAAGAGGAGATATCCCTTGTAGGGGGAGTTTGCTAGGAATCGAGATCTCCAATATGCCCAACAAAGATATCCCGCGCTGAACTGAAGATTGAACACTAAGGGGGAGATTGTTAGGAAATATTTTGTAGTGTTCAATTTCATTGTATTATCTTTGTTGATTTGCTTTATTAAACTTTGGGCTAGCTCTTAATTGGGTTAGTTCTTAGTTATTCATGTAATGTGCCTTCACAAGAGGCCCACCTATTATATACCAACTTGTGGTATAAATAGAAAAACCCTAACACATAGTTAGGTGTGCTTGTGTGTGAAGATCAAATAAACAACTTTAGAGTGAGAGAGTCTCCTCAAGAACACCACCAAGCCCCACACGCCCCGTTCTTAAATCTCGATCTTTAGGCGTGTTTAATCCGTCCGAAGTCGTATTGTTGGTGCTAATCGGGACCAACAACATCTTTATTAATCAATCATTGTCCCATTCTATTATTCAACAATGTCACAGTTATGCGTCACTCTCTCCTAATCCTAAACCATATAGAATCCCAACATTATTTAAAATGTCAACATAAGATCCCAAATAAAATATTTGATTCGAAAACGCTATATACATTTCGAGACTAATCTTCTGCATTATTCAATTTACTACTTCCTCACTACCTATCAAAATCCATCCAACTATAAATACCCTAACACAAAACCTACGAACAACAACACAAATCACACGAAAAAAGACTTAGAAAAAATGCCTTTCGATCACTCTCCCATTTCCCTCGCATTCACAGCGCTTTTCTTGATAACATCGTCTTCTTCGATAATCTTATGCAATGCATCGCTCGACGATGTAACGTTGGCTAAGTTCGCCTTGTCCGAGTACAAATCATTCGGCGGCCAAGACTTAATCTTCGAACGTATACTCAAGGTTCAGTCTGCGAGCGTAGATGGCTATGGAACAGATCACTATACATTCTCATGTCTGCTAAGGATGCAACGCCTAATTTTGTCCTCGGAGAGTACGAGGTTGATGTCTTGGAATAGCCCGACAAGAGTTTGATGCTCACTTCGTTTATAGTCGTAAGGGGGATGATGATGATTCGGCTACTATATAATGGTATTTATTAGCAAGTATGGAAATGAATAGAGATAAACTTATAATAAATTAAACTATTAAGTGAAAATTTGTAATTATGTAATTAAGGGTAAAATTGTATTTATACAATTGGGGATAAATTTGTAATTCAATTAAGGGTAAACATATCAAATTGACAAACCAATTATTAACAGTGTTTTCCACTCTTCATTCTTTATTTAAGAGTATTGCTATTTCTATAGATGCTAACAATAGGCACACTAATTGAAATATTTTTATAGATGCTAAAAATTGACTGTATTAAACGGAGATATCGACTAAGTCCTTGAAGGAAAAATATTTCTATAGATGCTAACAATGGGGTACACTAATTGGAATATTATCCGGCCAAACATGTCTATGATCTTGTTGATTACTATTGGTCATTGAAGCATATAATCATATAATACATTACAGTATTAAACGGAGACATCGACTCATCGCTCTTATAGGAAAAATTATATATCTATTTATGCTAAAAATGGTCACACTGATTGAAATATTATCCGACCCAATGTCTATGATCTTGTTTGTTATTAACTATTGATTATTGAAGGATAATATCATAAAATACGTTAACAGTATTAAAATGGAGATATCGACTCATCGCCCGTATAGGAAAAATATTTCTCTAGACGCTAACAATGGGCACGCTAGTAGAAATATTATCCTGCCTAATATGATCTTATGACAAGTCCTTAATGAAAAGTACCACACTCAAGCGAACATTATGCGTGTATTAGAGAGAATTGCTGAATATTCAATTAAGATAAACAAATAAACCAAGCAATACAAAACCAAAACGAGGATAACGAGTTAGTTTCCGGTCAAGATCAATCAAAGTCGTCAGATTTAAGCCGAAACACACATATGTTAGAAAACCCTACGTTAAGAAAATTCCAAAACCCTAGCTAATAAACAATTATAGTATTCACCAACAGAACTCGTAGCCATAATTTAGTCTCTTCACGATATAAAATTAATCTTTGTTTTCATCTCTATTTTGTCTTTTTCTTTTTGAAATTTCTGATGTGTTTTACTTTTCTCTGATTTCACGTCCTAACCATATCACTATATAAGGAACCAACACGTTCAAACATGAATATATATCCTATATCATTATATCGTCACAAATATCATTTCACTTTAATCCTACAAAAAGAAACGATGGATTTCTCCTCCCTTTGTACGCTATTTCTCGTTGTTATCTTCTTCTACCTTTCTTACCTTTTCTTGACTTTCAAGAACTCTACACGCGCCGCCAAAACCACCACCCTATTATTACCACCGGGAAAAATGGGGTGGCCATTGATCGGAGAGACCCTCGAATTCCTTCGTAATTGCAAAACGGGTCATCCCGAAAACTTTACATTGGATCGAATGGCTAAGTATTCTTCGAAAGCGTTCAAAACGCACATCCTAGGCGAGCCCATGGTGGTCCTATGTGGCCCTAACGGTAATAAATTCTTGTTCTCTAACGAAAACAAGCTCGTGAAACAATGGTGGCCAAGCAATCTCGATCGAATCTTCGAGCCCGATACTAAAACAAACCTCGCCGAAGAAGGCAAGAAGCTCAAAAAAATCCCCCACGTGCTAAAACCCGAAACCCTAAAACCTCAGATCAGTACCATCGATGTAATAGCGAATCAACATTTCTCAGACGAATGGGACGGTAAGAAGCAAGTTTTCGTATACCCTTTGGCGACGGAATTTACGTTGAGCCTCGCTTTCCGAATTTTCTTGAACATCGACGACCCCGATAAGGTTCGTAGACTTGCTGAGCCCTTCCATTGCTTGGCTTCGGGCATTCTTTCGATCCCTATAGACTTTCCTGGGAGTCAATTCAATCGAGCGCTGAAAGCAGCGAAAACTATCAGGAGAGAACTCTTGTCTATAGTAGGGCAAAGGAGAGTCGATTTGAGAGATGGGAAATTATCGGCGAAGAATGATATATTGTCGCAGATGATATTATCGAGCGATGGTGCAGATGAGAAGGTGTTTGAGAACGATTTAGATATCGTTAATAAGGTAATGGGATTTATCGTCGCCGGGCGCGATACGACTAGCATTGCTTGTACTTCTATCGTGAAGTACCTCGCTGAGTTGCCCCAAGTATACGAAAAGGTCTATAAAGGTAAACGAAAAACAAAATCATTTCTTTCGCGTGGGATTTGCATGTGCTTTCCGTACTGATTTATAACGTGTTCGACTAAACGCAGAACAAATCGAGATAGCGAGCGCAAAAGCGAAAGGAGAATTGCTGAGCTGGGACGACGTACAGAAGATGAAATATTCGTGGAACGTTGCATGCGAAGCGCTAAGGCTTGCGCCGCCTGCGCTTGGATCGTTTAGAGAAGCCATCGTCGATTTCGAATACGAGGGTTTCTTTGTCCCAAAGGGACATAAGGTAATAAAAAACCCTAAAAATGACTTGAATCTATATTTATCTATTTATCCTTGAACTGAACTTATGACCATCATCAGTTGCATTGGAGTGCCTACACAACTCACTTGGACCCGAAATATTTTCCCGACCCATTGAAGTTCGACCCGTCGAGGTTCGATGGACGTGGGCCCGACCCTTACACATTCGTTCCTTTCGGCGGGGGCCCGAGAATGTGCGCGGGGAGGGAATACGCTAGGGTTGAAATTCTCGTGTTTATGCATCACTTAGTGAATAGGTTCAAGTGGGAGAAAATCATACCAGACGAAAAAATCGTCGTCGATCCCATGCCCGTCCCCGAGAAGGGTTTGCCTATTCGATTATATCCCCACAAAGCTCTTTAAGTTTATCGTATATATTGTAAGAAAATTATTGATTTTTCCCTTCTTTTTTCCCTGAAGTTTATCGATTGTGCCAGCAGTTAGGATGTGATGTTTATGTGTGTTGGAATGTTACCATCAATTGTAAAAAAGGATCATAATTTATATAGCAAAATCACAAGCATTGGACACCAAGACAAAACGCACAACTTGAATCTATTACACAACTTCGATATAGCTTTCGCGCTTAGTATGCGAAGAACATAACGCGCTATATTGATTATATCATCGTAAGGCAAAAGAAAACGTTCTCGAATTTAATTAATGCTCCTGCAATTTCTTCTAATCTGTCCATTAGTCCCCGTGAGAGGACTGAGGTTAGACATCTTCACCATAGCGTTAGCGAAATCATTGAAGAACGAGGCCGAGTTTGCGCTGTAAGCTGTCACTTGAGCGTCGGTCGATCCATTGCTAAACAGCTGCTGGTCAGAATGAAGCAAACCGCTCAGATTAATTAGGTTTCTGTAATAACTGTTGTCGAACAAATTTCCCGTGACAGTGTCCAAGGGAGACAAGTTGTTGTCTCCCCCGCTCTGTGGGCAGTTGCCCCTCACTAGGGTTCCAAACGCCGCGTTTATGGGCTCGTTGTAGATTCTCGTTCGAAACGTCGTGCACCTCGCCTGGCCTATCGTGTGGGACCCTATTGATACAAAAAAAATCTAGGGTTAGAGAGCCCAATGTCATTTTTAAACAATTTTGTGGGCTCTGAATCAAGATGTGATAATTGATCAATTACGCTCTAAACATCCGTAGCCTTTTAAAAATTGGCGATAAAATATATTTTAACAGGTGTATGTCTGTTAAATTAGGCTTAAAAATTTTGGAGCGCTGTGCAACAGACCAGATGCACTGGTCAAAATCTGGCGATGAGAAGAGCCTATTAACTAAATTAATCAATGGGACTTAAAAGATTAATTACCCGAGAGAGCCACCATTTCTCTAGCGGTGAAACCCTTGTTAGCGAAGCTCGAAATGAGTCCGCTCAGGCTAAGGCTCGGTGGGGGTAGGTTGCTGTTAGCCGCGCTAAGGCTAGCCGTGGTCGAGTCTCTTCTTCCAAGAGGCACCGTCCAGCTCGGCCCACTTAGCTGCAATATATCATCACATATCTTCATTAACTAATATATTCGTCAATGAAAAATAAATTAAATTAAAAATCGACGGCGGATATTTATGTGCGGTTTTTTGCTTATATGTGTGCTTACGGCTACGACGCTGTCTCTTGCAGCAACGGCTAAGATGTCTGCGCACGACACAACGTTAGGGCAAACCCTTTCGACTTGCGCCTTTATGTTGTCTATCACTTCGAATCCTCTGACCGAATTCACGTTAGGGAAAGCAGTCTTTTCTCCCGTGAAGTTCGCCGTGTCGTCTAGCAAAATCGACCCGTCGCAACCCTAATTGTTTTTATCGAAAACCATTCATTACAAAAATTAATCAAATTTTATACGTTTATTCAATGTAGAGAAAGTACTCTAGAATCGATGAACATGCATGCAATATAGTTCTTCTGAAACCCTAGCTGATGATATAATATATATGCGCATGATAAAATGAATTTATTACGAAAGAAAGTCGAAGAAGAACTTACATTAACGAAGCAATCGTGGAAGTGAAGGCGAAGCAAAGATGCGCCCATGCGACGTTCTTGAGCAACAGCTACGCTCACAGCTGATCGAATGATCGAAGGAAGACTAGGGCAAGTCGAGGCGTGGAAATTGGGGGAAAGTTGGGCGTTTCCTAACCCTAATACGAGGATGAAGAACATCGATCGAAGGAAAAACGAAGAAGAAGAAGATGTAGAAGCTGCCATGGTAGTAGCTTAGAGCTCTTCTTTTAGATGAGTTTTCTAGTTATGCCTTTGTAGTTTTTGGCAAGTTTCACTTCATGTATTTATAGTGAAATTCGCCAAGGGGTTGTACTCGAATATTTTGTTGTATTTTTTAGAGCTCTTCTTTTGATTTTACTATATTATTTTATGGTTGAAATGAAAGCCAATTATGACCGAGGATTATTCATCATGCGGGCCAGATGTAGAATTAGCGATGAAAATGGTCAGAAATTATTTTTCCTAACATCACACCGTCAGAAATTATTATATATAAGATTATTACGTCGATTCTGATTCGATTACTTTCTTGGGATATCAAAAGGTTTCACATGCAAAGGTCAAAACCATTTGGTTTCTTGCATGGATAGCTTTGGCTATAACAACTCAAATTGACGTTGAAGTTAATTAATACAAAATTGGCTGTATCTGGAAAATAAAGCTATATGTATCCTATATTTAGTTAATGAAAATTTGGATTTATTAGCCAATAAAAGTAATGTTTGAACGGGTATTACATAATGTGGATGATAACTATTCACTTGCTGGCATTTTGTATACATTCTAACTTGCTTTACGAATCGTGTCTGACTTTACATTTTCGTTAAATCACATGTTTAATGTATTTCCAAATCGGAAAAAGAAAAACGAAATTGCAAAGTGGCACACTTGATTAGAGTTGGTATAACATTTTATTTTTCTTGAATTATAAAATATATTCAACTAACTGGTGATAGATACAGATATATAAAATATAAAGCAACTCTCTTGTTTTAGTCAAGAAGAAACAGCACCACTAGCAAAACTTTGGAACTTTGCATTATTATGATTTACACATTAAGGAACTTAACTATTTAATAATATCTAACCCTTCGAAAGGTAATATATAATTACCTCGAGTTATCATTTTACGAGAGTGACACTTCGCTTCTAGATGATCTTCATTGGTTCATTTATTTCAACCTTAACTATAAATAAATGGTGATAATATCTTGAACCAAATCATCTACACGACGATTTTTTTTGGTAGATTTAATTGTTTTTTTTTTCCTCAGAATCAATATACAAATATATTATATTGATGAACAAGTCAAATATATACTTAATTTTCCTTGAGTCGATTTGCATGAAAATGAAATTTTAAAAAAAAAATGTGTCGTTTTGTTTGGTGAACTCGGAAGACTTCTGTAGTGAGGGAGAGATTTGCGTTGACAATTTCTGGTCAAAGGATGAGAATAATGACGCGTTTTTATATCATAAGAATTTAGTTACTATTATTATGTAATATTTCAACGCTAAGATCACTTTCATAAATCCATTTTAAGTCAATTAACGAACCACTCTGCATGAATTAGTCCACCGATTTCACTATTATGGGTCTTAATAAACGAATCGCAGCTATATTAAAAATTTTTCAAAAGACTCCGCATGTGAAATAGCCCGTCACATTATTTCAAAATTATAAAGATATTATTATAAAGTTCAATTCCATATGCCTCGGCCCATCTCACTATATTTCCTCCTCTTTCTTACAACATAGTACAACGCCCAAACCCAAAGTACGAAGAAAGAAGAATCACAAGCACATAAACCAAAAACAACTATTATTACCCATAATCTCATTTATTAAGGACAAATATATAGATAGTTATGTTATGAGTAATACCTCCTCACCTTACTTACCTAGCAGCTATTTATCATCATAACTTCAAATCTTCTACGACATTGCAACGAAGTGCATATAAAAATAAGTGTTTGATCTCCCCAAGTTTTCTCAAACCATAGACGTTACCATCTTTTTTTTTTCTTAGCAAGCATTTCACTGCATGATTGCGTGGTACGCTGTAATAAAAATGCTGTTTGTTTGCTATTTATTATCGACCTTCATTGAACATATCTACAAATATGTGTACAAATATTTTAATATAATATTTGAATAAAAATTATAAAAAGCTCGCATGCTGCGATAACGATGAAACTCGAGTTCGAAATCTTCGTAAATATGTATAAATACACATTTATATTGCTAATTGCTCGCTATTATAATAAAAATGAAAGTTAACTATTGAAGTAGGTTAGGTACAATCTAAAGCTGAAATTAGAAAATTAAATCAACGGATTGGAGAATATTGTAGGATCGATAGGAGGATGAACGAAACGTAAGAAGTTGAAGGACCATTATTTTTTAAATCTTAGCGTCTCATATTCTAATGATTCTTAGTCACGATCGATAAGTGCGGATCCTACGAAGCATAACATATCAAGGAACAAATAATTAATTATTACAGTCATAATCGGTTATCGCTATCCCTAACCTCATTGTAAGAATAAAAATAATATAAAAAAAATTAACCCCCGACAAAAGCATTATTGCCATTGAGACCGCGAATTTGAACCACATATTTTTTACTACATAGGTAACCATTTTTATTTTTTATTTTTACTTTTAATTAAGGGGTTTATAAGTTAGTTCATGGTTTCTTTACGCTGTAAGTGGTTCAGAAAGTCGGCCAAATACATTAAGGAATATTTAATGTCTTGAGCAAATTTATACACATCAAATGTCTTGTCTAGGCATTATGTTATATTACATAAATAAGCGGGATCAATTGCAATATTTCTATGTCATTGTCGTATACAATACGAATTATACGGTGCACTTACGTAATGAAAGACAATATGATGCATATTATATCATCAACTTTCTCAATATGATGTAGTTTAGCTACATTGCAAACAAGGAAGCAATAATATATGCCCGCATATTCTCCAATGTGGAACAGTTTCACTTAATCCCATAAAATTAAATCTTTAAAATTGCATGTTCTCTCATACAATACAATACTCATTAAGTAACTGTCATCACCTAAATAAGTAATCATAGCAATAAAATTAACTTATCCACATTTAAAATAATTAAATAAAAGCACATCAAGCACACAAACGTTTCTTCTTCCTCGAAGGCATACAATAGAATACAACTCGTCTATATATATCTATACTACATTACTACACGAAGAGCAATAACTCACTACAACTCCTCTCTTTCATATGATTGAACAATGATGAAAAGACTTCTCATAAGAAGGGCAATATGGGAATCTAATAACAAGTTTAGAGACTCGAAACGTTGGTTCTCTCAAACCTCCCCGGCGGCCAACTATGCCGTCGACGAATTACCCAAAATACCCCCTTTCGACTATGTTCCGCCGCCGTACGTCGGACCAAAGGCCGACGACGTATTGAAGAAGAGAAAAGAGTTTCTCAGCCCTTCCATGTTTTACTTCTACAATAAACCCGTGAGTCCCTAAAAAAATACTAGCACACTCAAATGCAATATTAAATAATTTTTATTTAAAAATTTCATTGAATTTAAAGTTTATTATGTATATATAAATTATAAAATTAAAGATATAAGAATTAAATAATAATAATAATAATTAAAAATAGTGGGTGATATTCTACATTTTGTAATCAATTTTTTTTTGTGAAATTAACAAACCAAGGGGCGGTTTATAGTCACCACTAATACTTAATAAAATAGAATATATAATTAAATAACACACAATTAATTCAAGTAATTTTCTTGACATATATAATACAGGTGAACATCGTACACGGAAAAATGCAGTATTTATTCGACGAAAACGGTCGCAGGTACCTCGACGCCTTCGGCGGCATAGCGACAGTTTCTTGCGGCCATTGTCATCCTCGAGTGGTCGAGGCGATGGTCGAACAAGCGAAAAACTTACAACACTCGACGATATTGTACCTTAACCATGCGATAACCGATTTCGCCGAGGCTTTGGCTTCGAAATTGCCTGGAGATCTAAAGGTATACATGTATTGTATTATATGTTACTATTTTTATTATATGCATGATTGGGAAATTGTTGTACTAAGTTTTTGTTGATTACTAGGTTGTCTTCTTCACGAATTCGGGGACGGAAGCTAACGAGCTGGCGATGATGATGGCCCGACTTTACACGGGTTGTCATGACGTCGTCTCGCTTAGGAACGCCTACCACGGTAATGCCTCGGGCACGATGGGCGCTACGGCGCAGTGTAATTGGAAATTCAACGTTGTTCAGGTATTCTAACTGTAAGAAAATTTCAGTGAAAATACTCTGATTGATGACTGTCGTGTTTGGTGATTCTGAAACATATGATCTCGGGAGATTAGTTACATAGTCCAAGTCAATAGTCGATTGAGTGGGGATACTCTTAAGTAGAAAGAAAAAAGAAATTGAAAAAAAAAAAGTTTTTAAAGTCGATTTTTTAAAAATAAAAAGAAAAATAAAGGAAACTTCGAAAAAAAATTGTTTTCTTTTTTTTTTTTCAATTTTGATTCTTGAAACAGAGCGGCGTACATCACGCCACGAATCCCGACCCGTACAGAGGCGTGTTCGGGGCGGACGGCGAGAAGTACGCCAAAGACGTCGAAGAAATAATACAGTTCGGAACGTCGGGCCACGTCGCTGCATTCATATCAGAAGCCATACAAGTAATTTAATAAAAAAGATATACGTTATTACATTCATGATGATATTATTATTGCATCGTAGCTATTACTATTTAGTCTTTTTGCAACTTTTTTTTTTAATATTTTAGGGCGTCGGAGGAATCGTCGAGTTAGCGCCGGATATTTACCGGCGGCGTACGACGTCGTGAGAAAAGCGGGCGGCCTTTGCATCGCCGACGAGGTGCAGTCTGGGTTCGCTCGGACTGGGACCCACTTTTGGGGGTTCGAAGCTCACGATGTCATCCCCGACATCGTTACGATGGCTAAGGTTCAGTTTTTAGCTTCTCTATTGAAATTAGTCTTACGATCTCTGTATAGCGTAAGTTCATAGCTGATTTAATGGGTTTATCGGGACAGAAAAAAAAAGAGTTCGTATATATATTGTTAATATATTATATATAATTATAGGGAATAGGAAATGGGATACCACTAGGGGCGGTGGTAACGACGCCGAAGGTTGCCGAAGTTTTGACTCGTAGGAATTATTTCAATACATTCGGAGGAAACCCCGTCTGTACTAAGTCGGGGCTCGCCGTTCTCAGAGTGATCGAAGAAGAAAATCTGCAAGAAAATGCTCGTGTTGTCGGCTCTTATTTGAAAGAACGCCTCAACGCACTCAAGGAAAAGCATGAAAGTGAGTTTCTTCGTAATTATCTAACTATAACGATCTCAATCGTCGACGATATAAGCTGAAAAATATTCGAATTTATTTTTCGTAGTAATTGGTGATGTGAGGGGACGGGGGGCTCATGCTCGGGGTGAACTTGTTAGTGATCATCGACTTAGAACCCAGCGAAGGCTGAGATTCTCAGAGTGATGGAGCAGATGAAAGGTTGATGAGTCGTTTTGCGTTTATGTTTATTCGTAATACAAATCCTGTGCTTGTTTGTTGGGGGGTTTAAGTATTTTAAAGGTGAGTTTATGATATATTCGTGTGTTTGGTTCGCAGATTTATCTAACCCATGGGTTTATATAAAACCAGTCTATACCCATGCAGACGGGTTTATATAAACACACCCCCTCACATGTGTTTATTAAACCTACTAACTAAACACACATTCTATTTATACTCATTAATTTGTTTTATATAAACCCTTGCTTATTTAAACCCTCCTAAATATAAATCCATTAACCAATTCTTTTTTCAGATTTGGGTGTTCTGATCGGTAAAGGCGGGTTTTATGGAAACGTTTTAGAATCACGCCTCCGCTATGCTTCAACCGCGACGATGCCGGTAAATTAAATATTTATATCATATTTTCGTTGTAATAAAAATAAATAAAAAATAACTAAGTTAGTATTTATTTGTGGTTTTATTTCAAGAAGCATATAATACTATTTCATATTGGCTGTGAATGCAGATTTTCTAGTGGACGCAATGGACTATGCGATGCTCAAGTTGTGAAGAAATATTATTAAGTTTCACATGTGTACAAATATATATATATATATATATATATATATGTTATCAAATTATTATTGCAGTTCCAAGTCACGATCTCATGTGTTTTATATTTGTCCCGACATTATGGTATGGCAATATTATAGCGAGGAATATCTCGACATGACTTCAATTTGAGCTCTGTATTTATTAATACAATTGACAAAATTCGAATTGTTGGGGGAGGTGACTAAATTGTAAGGCGATAAATGAGACAATAGACTTTAATTGGGAGCCTAATGTTAATGATTTAATATATTCGATAGAGATTTTGATTTTTCGTTAATTTATGTAAATATGGAATAATATATTTGTACGAATATTAAATTTTGATTAAAAAAACGTTAATAATTTACTAATATCGACCGTTAAAAAGTAGGGTTGTAAATCGATGGATTTTTTTCCGACTCAAATTTTGATTCCTCGAAAAAATTTGAATACTATAGACGTTTAAATGATCTTTAAATTAAAGATACTAATTCGAAAAAAATGACCGTTAATACTAAAATTATTAATTTTGAAAAACGACCATAGACGTTAAATTATTTTAATAAAATGACCGTTAAACGTAAATATAATCATTTTTGGTAAATTACCGTTAATAATTACTAAAAACGATCTTAATTTGAAAAAAACGACCCGATTAATGATTTTTTTAAAAAAATAACGGATAAAAGTAAAAATACTAGTTTGGAAATGACGAGCGTATTTAACAAAAGAAACGATCGTTATAGTAAAAAAAAAATTGGAATAAATTGTACGATATCAATTTGGGAAAAGTGACTCTTAATAATAGGTATCAATAGATATTTATGTGTACAATGTCACCAACACAAAAAAAAGGAATAGAAAGCTCATAAAAATGAAAATACCAGCATATAATTTTTTTAATCCTTTGCTTTCAACAATCCTCCGTGAGACGCTCCAACCAGCTCCGACTGCTTCTCGACAATCCATTCACGAAGCTCTCCATATCATCCACCCGTACTTGCGCCTTCCTATTCAACTTCTGCGCCTTCCTAAAGTGCTCGTCTTGCACGTAACTTGGAAAGACGAAGACGCGAGGATAATTGTCATTGTCCGCATAGATTCGCCTCAAGCAATCTAGATATGCGTCAAGACAATTGGACTTGAGCATATCATGGAAGAGCAACATGTAGAAGCCTTGGCATCCACATCGCACATGTCACCTTCCCAAACTTATCACTGCAAAAAAGAAAAATTATTACGTGTTTATGTACTTATACTGAGGCTGTTCTCGAAAGAAAACATTTACCTAAATCTTGCCGCTTGAAGGTACATGTCAATGAGCACGCGATCGTGTTCATGAATCAGCTCACGCCCGGAGAAGTCCACTCGCCCGAGGTACTTCTTGCTCCACTTCTCATTTCCATCTGAGCCAGAATCCTCATCACTTAGATCAACAAATTCTACAGGCGCTTTGCCTCTTCTTCGAACTCCTCGGGCACTCGACGAAGCACCAACGTCTCCCGCCTCAACCACCTCCACAGGTGTGGGAAAATCTTCACAGGTACGATCGCTAAATGATCGTCGTCGCCACGATCGCGTGTACAGGGAACACCTAACCTCCACTCCCCGCGTGAGTAGGCCCGTCACACGGTCGAATATGTCGTGTGCCGCCCCAACGTCGAAAACGCTGTCCCTAAAGTACGCCGCCTCCAACTCTTCCGCTGACGGCACTAACAACCCTCGTACAAAACCGCCATTGACGGCATCTGCGACCGTCCTAAGAGTCGGGCATGCTTTGCGATCCCAATTCTTCGTCGCCCACCTGAGCATGCGTGGCGTGAAATCTTGTTCCTTGCGAACCGCAAACTGGTCTGCAACCCTCGGCATACACTCGTATGCTAGTATCTGAATACAAATAACGTAACAAATTTTAGAAACGTCCCTCAAAACATGGTATGCAAGAAGCTTAGTTATAATTCACCTGAAGTGGTTGTACGAACCCACTGATCAGCCAGTCCCGTGGCCTCTCCCGTAGATTTACCTTAACACTTCGTATCACCTCACGGAAAGCCACGGTGCCCCAAGGGTACTGGGAGAATGCAAATCGATCTTCGACGAGACTAAGGACCGTCGTACTGACGACGGTGTCCTTCTTCGACGGTCGAGGCATCAACACGGCGGTGGCGAAGTACACGTCCGCCAACTTCAGCTTCTCGAAGTCCACATCGTCCTCGTCGCCAGACAACCGCTCCAACACACGCTTGACGCACGACATGCGGATTTTTGAGCTTTTTTGTTGCCAAAATATCTTGCGGTGAATTGTGAGTCGCCGTTTACCGGCGGTAGCTCGGCTGCGAACTTCAGCCCGGTGATTAGGCAATAATCCGACTTTGAAAATCGGAGTGGTTTTCCGCCAAAAATCATCCACAGCTCTTCCCGGTTGTGCAGCATCGTCTGTTCTGGATGAGGTACCACAGCAACTGGCCCGAGAGGTTAAAATCAGGCTCAGCCATAACAAGGCGGCGCCGAACGGACTCTCGTTCCTAAAAATCTCCCACTCGTGGTGGTTCAGACATTGTCTTATCAGCTCGCTGGCATCCGCGTATAACGAGCTCATTTTTACACTCAAACGGGGAACTTCGTCCACTGTGTCGAACTGCTTCTGCATCACAACCTAATTTATGCGTAAAACACATTTTAGCTAAATTACGTGGTATGAAATAATTAAAACAGAAAACCCTTATGCATAGATGCGCAGGGGACGCATCGCATATGCTGAGATTCAAGCACGGACGCGCATGAGACCCCTGCGCATCGGCGCGGTCCCAGCAAGGGTCCCCTGCGTATAAGCGCGGGTCCCCTGGTCATAGCGCGCGGGTCCCCTGCTTATAACGCGCGGGTCCCCCGAACTTGCGCACGTGCAGTGGCACAGGACCCGCCCGTTAAGGTAAGAGGACCCGAGCGTTTTAAGCAGGGGAACCGTGCGTATAAGCGCGGGTCCCCTGCGTATAAGCGCGAGTCTCCTGGACATAGCGCGCGGGTCCCCTGCTTATAACGCGCGGGTCCCCCGCTTGCGCACGCGCAGTGGCACAGGACCCGCCCGTTAAGGTAAGAGGACCTGAGCGTTTAAGCAGGGGAACCATGCGTATAAGCGCGGGTCCCCTGGGAATAGCGCGCGGGTCCCCTTCTTATAACGCGCGGGTCCCCTGAACTTGCGCGCGCGTGACCCATGTCCTATGCTTGCAAGCACGGGTCCTATGCTTGGAAGCACGGGTCCCGTGCTTGCAAGCGCAGGTCCTATGCTTGCAAGCGCGAGTCCTATGCTACCAAGCTCTGTCCTATGCTTGCAAGCACGGGTCCGCACCAAATTAGGGTTCGATGGGTCGTTCCCAGTTCCCCTCTCGCGTTAAATTGAAGAAGACGAAGAGTAGAACACATACCTCCACGTTCGCGTTGAATGCCATTGTCGAATGAGTCGATTTGCAGAGAAGACGACGATTTGCAGTGCAGGGGCGGGAGAGCACACGCTTGTTCTTTTACTGGAAGTGAAAGTGGAGACGATTTGCAGTGCAGGGGCGGGAGACACGCTTGCTTTTTTTACTGGAAGTGAAAGTGGTTACTTTTTTTACTTTTACCCCACTCTTCTATAACGGGTCTGATGTTTCATATTCGCTACAGTGTAACATGTGAACCCTTTAATTAATTTTATCGTTAAGTGTTGTTGAGGTTGTTGATTGACATTAAATAAGGGTAAAATAGTCTTTAGAGCAGAGTTAGTAAGGGTACAAGGGTAAAGTCCGATTTTGGGTGCTATTTTTAAAAGATGACCAGCTCAAGGGCTATTTACTTAAAAAAATCCGTAATAAAACGTTGCTTGCTTGCAATGTGATTAACGGTTCGTACCACTGCGATTTCGTCGACGTCGGGGTTTTCCTTTCTGAAACGTAATACGAAACTCGTCACTGGGACAGAAGAAAAGGTAGCATTAAGCAGAGCACATACATACATACACAGGAATAATGAATACAAACAAACAAGAATGGCTTCTGCTTCATACAGGAAAAGAAAGAAGGCACTCGGCGGCCTTTTGGGCTTGCTTGGGTCTTTGTTAGCTTTCCTCTTCCCAACTTCCCTGCAACAAAGTGATCAATCACATCTCTTTTTCTAAATAGATGAACTGAAAAGAGACTAAACCTATTATCCAGTGATTCCTTTGGCGTCTCCTTCTTCTGAGATCCTTCGCCGCCTCCGCTCACAGTTTCCATTTCTGCAATCCGTGAATTGTGTCCGTATTATCACATCATGCAGGTAAGTAAAACATCAAGACCGCAGCTAACGATGATCAAATTGAATACTCTACAACGCACAAATACCCTCAGAGTGCTGTTGATTAAGCAAAGATAAGCATAGGTTTTACCCAGAAATTTCTTCCGCGATCGGTGACCAGTCGATTAGCTTGAGGAGGATGCTAACTTTTCTTTTCCTACTCTGTTGAACGGACGTTTAAAATCAGTCACAAGAGATCGAAATGACCGGTAAATTTCGACCTTAACTGTTTGTTGATTTGTTGTTGATATGCACGCAGGAAAAAAGTGGACACGTGGAATCTGTGTTTGGGCTTAAGGCCCATTTTGATTTTTTCCTTAGTTTTTAAAGGCCCAATAACTTATACTGCGATGTCTAATAGTAATTCCTTCCAGCGTTTCTTTGTGATCCGTACAAAGATATTAAAATCTCAGATATACCATCGAACCAATCAGCTTCAGATTACCTAATCCTCGTCCACCACACGAGATCCTGCCACGTGTCCCTATCACGTAAACTCAGACCATGCTAGAATAAAAATCAGATAAGCCCTGACCCCTCACAGCCGTCAGATCGATCCACCAATCAAATCCAACGCTCAAGATTTCCCCATCTCTATCTCCAATATTTCCACTATCCACACCGTTATAACATAAACGACGCACACAAACACACTTAGTTCTCACATCCTCCGCCGCTAACCCACCATGGCCACCGCCTCAGCCTCCACCTTCCTCGGCACGCAGCTACCCAACGTCCCGGTCGGTTCGGGTCGGATCCTCGCCCGATTCGGATTCGGCACAAGAAAGCCGCTGCGCCGGCCAAGAAGTCGAAAGCGAAGCCGTCCACCGACCGTCCCCTTTGGTACCCCGGCGCCACTGCCCCGGAATACCTCGACGGATCCCTCGTCGGAGATTACGGGTTCGACCCGTTCGGACTGGGCAAACCGCCGAGTATTTGCAGTTCGAGCTCGACTCCCTCGACCAGAACTTAGCCAAGAATCTCGCCGGAGACATCATCGGCACGCGGACGGAGACCGCCGACGTCAAGTCGACGCCTTTCCAGCCCTACAGCGAAGTCTTCGGCCTTCAGAGGTTTAGGGAGTGCGAGCTCATCCACGGCAGGTGGGCCATGCTCGCCACCCTCGGCGCCCTCTCCGTCGAGTGGCTCACCGGCGTGACGTGGCAGGACGCCGGAAAGGTAACGCGCGCGTTCATTTCTTTCAAGATTCTCCATGGGTTTTTGTTTTTTGCTTTCTTTTGTTTGCTGAGATTCTTATTACCAGGTCGAGTTAGTCGAAGGTTCATCGTACTTGGGCCAACCTCTGCCGTTTTCTATTACGACGCTGATATGGATAGAAGTCCTCGTCGTCGGCTACATTGAGTTTCAGAGGAACGCCGAGCTCGACCCAGAAAAAAGGCTGTACCCGGGCGGGTCGTACTTCGACCCGTTGGGTCTGGCATCCGACCCGGAGAAGAAGGCGACCCTTCAGCTGGCGGAGATTAAGCATGCTCGCCTTGCCATGGTGGCGTTCTTGGGATTTGCGGTGCAGGCGGCGGCGACAGGGAAAGGTCCGCTTAACAACTGGGCGACCCATTTGAGCGACCCGCTCCATACCACTATTTTCGATACTTTTGGCTGGTTCTCTTAAATTGAAGAGGGATTATTATTCGTATATGTAATATAATATTCGAAATTATCTGCTTGGTTCGTCCCTATGTAAAAATTATGATTAAAAGCTGTTGAGAAATTGTTATGGAATTTATCTTACTTGATGACTAATATTTGAAATGATTATTTACTCTGAAGTTCCGTGACTTGTAAGATATTGTTGCTCTTCACTGCTTTATGTTGCATTATAGCTATAAATCAAATAACAAAATATAGGGGAAAAAATGAAGATTCAAATTTGATGGATTGGTCTTTCGGATACTTTTAGGGGTGTTTGTTTCCGGTGATCCCGCATCAAGTGGATATTATCGTGATGTGGATCAAGGTGATATGTATCATTGTGTTTGTTTTGTGGTGATATTTCATTTTGCACATCAATGTGATATTGTGATATTGTGTTTGTTTAATCGCATTGATTTCTGGGATGATGTTGTATAAGTTTCATATTTAACATGTAGTAGAAGTATTTTAATATGTTTATTTGAGGTAATATTTAACGTGATAGTTATTAATTTTTGAAAATCAAGTATTATTGTTAAGCTTATAAGCATGTTATATAATTCATCAATAGAATTATTGTATGTTTTAGACTTTAACATAGATTTTTTAACCAATTATTAATTATAACTATTTTTATATAATTCTTCAATATAATTAGATAATTTTTTAAGCTTTAATAGATCAATCAATTATTACTTATAAGTATTTCTATAATCATTCAACATAATTCTTTTATTTTTAAGCATTAAATATAATATTTTTAAGATTTAAAATATGTTGGTTATGTAATTTAAAATAGGAGTAAGGGTGTATAACGAATGAATGTTAAAAGATATGAGATAATTTTGTCCAAAGAAATATTGAACGATCACCCCATCACGGTGACGGAGGATCACCCTGCTTTTTGGGGGGTGATCCAAAAGCTGGAATATCATCCCGTTTTGATTCACCTCGGTGATCCTCCATCACGGTGATGTTCATCACATACGCTAAACAAACGCGGTGATTAGGAAGCGATGAAAGGATCACGGTTACGTTTTGGAGCATCACCCAAAACAAACACCCCTTATCCTATTTTGCTCGTCCACCACGACCTTGCATACACAACATTTATTACAATGATATTGATTTGCAGCAAATTCAATAATTTGTTATGTAGGCAGCATTTAATTCTCACTACACCTCAGAAAGGTGCCAAAGTTGAACTTGAAACTTTCCCTTCTTTTTGCACTCATATTTCTCATTATAATTCCCATAAGCAATATTATTTCCTAAAAATACATATATACGAGAGTATATGGAAGCAATAATCCTTACATATCCGGCGGCTTCGAGATCCAAAAATTATTGCATTCATCAGTTGGTCAATACTCCCATCCCATTAATCTCAATGTCACGAACCTTCGTATATACATACATAACTCCTACCTTCATACATATATAATCTACAGCTACAATATCAATGTGTCTGAATACTGTGCTTTTTCAGGTTGTTTCCTTATGTAATAATAAGTGGGCAGTGATTGAAAACTGCAAAGGTTTAACCTTTTTTTTCCTTTCCCTTGAGAATTATATGGGTTATTTTTCTTGCTGCTTCGGCGCATTTGATTCACGCAAGGAAGGGACGATAACAGTAAAGGAAGCTCAAGGTAAGCAAATTACATACCTTCATAGCCTTTTGTTATATATATTACAGTCTTATACGTACGTTGCTTCTTCGCCTCACAATCTTACGCTGTTGCGCGTCGAACTCTTTATCAAGAAATCCCGAAGATCGGCGTACGACTCTTCCCCTTCAAAACCCTCCAATCAGCTTCCCAAGACTTTAGCCCTTCGAACAAAATCGGTGGGGGCGGTTTCGGCGTAGTCTATAAGGTAATCTTTTATAATAATAATAATAATAAGATTCGAAGCGACAGAAGGCGTGTTCGTGTGTTTTTTTTCCTAAGCGACTTTTTTTTTTTGCGCAAAAGGGAGTTTTAAGGGACAGGACTAAGGTAGCGATCAAGTGCCTTTCTGCGGAATCAAAGCAAGGAACGGAAGAATTCCTCGCCGAGCTCGAAACAATATCGGGAATTCAAAACCCTAATCTCGTCCGACTCCTCGGCTGCTGCGTCGATGGCGGGCGTAGAATTCTTGTCTACGAATATTTAGAGAATAACAGCCTCGCAAACGCGCTGCTAGGGCGCGAATTACGCAAAGCGCTCGATTGGCGTAAGAGGGCGGATATAGCCATAGGCACGGCGCGTGGCTTGGCATTTCTCCACGAGGACGCCGAACCGAGCGTCGTCCACCGCGATATCAAAGCTAGCAATGTGCTCCTAGACGGGCGTTTTCGTCCCAAGATTGGAGATTTTGGGCTCGCCAAGCTATTTCCCGATGACGTCACGCATATCAGCACTAGAGTTTCAGGGACAATGTAAGTTGTTGAGGTGTTATTCGTATTTGCTCTCTTTTTTATTATTCGACGTAACGCTTTTATATCTTATGTCGAATGTAGTGGTTATCTAGCGCCCGAATACGCCCGCTTTGGTAAGCTGACGAAGAAGGCAGACGTGTACAGCTTCGGCGTGCTGTTGTTAGAGATTGTAAGCGGGAAAAGCAGTAGTAAAGCGGCTTTTGGAGACGATTTTATGGTCCTCGTCGAATGGGTAAGAGAATTTGTTTCGTACGCTTTTTTTTATTATACGAGCTGAAGGCGTAAAATTTATTATTGCCGCGTAGGCTTGGAAGCTTTACGCCGAGGGAAGGCTAATGGAGATCGTCGACGAAGACTTGGTCGAATACTCAGAGGACGAAGTTCTTCGGTTCGTTAAGGTTGCGCTTTTTTGCACGCAATCTGCTGCCCAGCGAAGGCCCGACATGAGGCAAGTCGTGACGATGCTTTCTTGCGACGTCGGCATCAACGAGGAACTGCTGTTAGAATCGTCGGAAAAATTTTTCATGTCGTCGGCGAAGCGCCGGGCGGAGGACGATTTTAGTTTGATATCTTCGACGTCTGACAAATGCAGGCGGACGACGCCTACGCCTGCGACTTCCTTCGTGGCTTCGTATCGGTTTGATGGCTCCGGCGCAATTACGGAGATGTTTCCGAGGTAAAATGGAGTACTATTTGTTGGTCACATTTATGAAAACGAAAAAGTTTACCTACTTTTTTGGTTGAGTAAGTTATAGATGACACTTTTAGGACAACCCACTTATTGTAACTCAAGGATATTAGCTTTCAAAGTTGGGATACAATGTGTTTTTGGCTTGAATTTCGACATGTGTTCTGTACATGCCAAATTATTTGGGGGAAAAATCTTGCGTGAAATTGGAGTTTGCTTATTTGGTGATAAATATTACGTGACAACTTCATAACGCCCAACTCAAAAGGGTTTTATTAATTTACCGATACTTACTTCCAAAAAAAAAATAAGTTACGAAGCACACCTCATTTTGCGAAAGGAAAAACCTTACAATATCGCATACCTATTTAACACCAGAAAACATAAACTATAGGGAAAAAGGGAACGTGCTAATTTAAGGTGTTTTGCATAAGAAGTGAACCATCTTCGGGTCAGCTATGGGCTCGAGGGACCGGCGTTTTACACTGATAGCACTTTGCGAAAAGCCCGAACGTACTCACTTGCTTCACGAAATTGGTCATGCTGGCCCATCCACCGAACCCAAACCCGACCACAAAGACCCAAACTACAACGAAAGCATTGGCCGCGTAAACTGCCGTCCAACTCCTCATGAACCGCGGCGGCTTCTCAGCTGCGTTCTACACACATATATACATATATATAGCAAAAAATTAAAAAAAAAAACAAATAATCACCGTGGCATCATATTATAAATTAGAATAAAATTAAAAATAATTACGTGGCGGGCGGAGGCTTTTCGATAGGTTGCCATGTGAGCGAGCGCGGGGATTATATAGACTGTAAAGCTCACGAGCAGAGACCCGACCGCCGAGTTGATTGGGCCGAAGAACGGGAAAATGATCGCGAGGAACCATATGGGCATGACTACGGGAAGCCTCGCAAACGCACGCATGAATACGCTCCTCGTCTCGTGCATCCCGACCACCTTCTCCCACACAAAGTAGAGCGGCGTGCACGCAAATCCAAACGTAATAAACTGCTTCATTTAGAGGTACACCGAAAACGATCACTCATCTAAAAGTTTGTCTCAAAGTAATGTATCAGATGTTACATTTTGTATTATTTCCAACACGACCCCTCGTGTCTAGGCTGTTTTATGATCTCATTTATCCTTAGAAGTGTGCAGTTCTGATTTAATGGGCGGGCGTAAAGAGTTCTTCCACATCAGGAAAGGTACTAATATGTTGTTGGTAGATTTCGACGGTCATTGGGAGCGGTGAAGGAATGATCAAATAATTGACAGTAACACATTCTTTCTACATGGTTGTTCATTTTATGAGCTCTGATACCATATTAAATGATCACTTCACCTAAAAGCTTATGCAGATTGTTAATTATAGACTAATACTAAGATATAAAGCCCACCATACCTGGTGGATGAGCATGAGTATGACGGCAGCGTCCCTCCATCCCGACTTAGGGAGGAGGGAGAATGCGTTCGAGTGGTTCAAAAGCCTATCACCGAACGCCCAGTAAACGGCGGCGGCCGAGGGGATGGTCAGTGTGAAGACGTACAACGTAGCAAAAAAGTACATGTACTTGAACTTCCGAGGCTTCCACATGGCGTGCATGATCTCCACCGTCACCGCGTGCCCGCCGAAAGTGTAGAGTATGTTCGTCGCCCCCGTGAAGTACAAGACCATCTTCTTCGGGCCCGAGTGACGAACATCTTCGACCTAATCTCAAATCATTCAATGATGTAATATATTTATGTATGTTAGGGTTTTTATTTGATTACCTGGCCATGAATAAGGGCAGCTATTGTCAAGTACCAAGCTGTGTAAGTCGTCATCCCAAGTCCTAAGAATGACCAAATTCTGTAGTTGTGAAAAGAAGGGATGAACACTGTTGTTGCACAGCAGGCGCCGAATATGTACGTCCATGTCCTCTTGTCTAGGTGATCGTTTATGTAATATATGTTGCTGTAATAAACAATATATATGTGTATGTATGTAAGAGGCCAGCCTACAAAGATCCCATTTTTTTCAGGTTTTTTTTCGAGGGTTTTTAATTACCTTGCGCAGGCTATGAGTTGGATGACAGATCCAAAGAGAAGGAAAGTACAGGTGAATGCTAAGCCCACGGCTTTCCAGTACCGACCAAGCAATCCATCAAGAACTTCAAACCACTGTGAAAACGCAGACACTCAAAGCAGATTAAATTCATCTGAGTAATGATAAAGATAGTACCTTTTTTTGTTATGGGTCTTTGTTATTACAGTAGTGTTAATTAACGAATTAACCTGAATGACGTGGTTGTTGAAGCTGACGCCTTCTTTCTCCTTTCTGCTTCTGTACTCAACGTAGAGAACGCTGATGAGATAAGCAGTCCAACTTCCGACCAATCCGTAGAACACTTGGAAGATTAGCCCAGAAAGCATTCCGAGCTGTGAGAACGAGTATGGAAGCGTAAGCAGCACTTGGGCGACCTTTGAGTGAAAACAATGGAAGATTTTCAGACCGTAGATGGGCTTCGATTTTCTTTATAATTATTTCTTGTAATAGACGAAAAAACCCCAATCTCAGATGAGTGGGAGTGCTTACTTGGTTAGAAGCACAGCTGAACCATGCATCCCAGGCCGACCCACCATGCCAGAGGAAGCTTTTCACGTTGAAAACGGGCTGATCGTCGTCAGCTACGGCGGCGCCGCCGTGGTCGACGTTTTCAGATCGGTTGGAGTTTGTGGCGGTTATGGCTTCTTCGGCTTGCGTCTGATTATTCGACATTGAATGGTGATGTTGGATTGCTGACGTCTGCAGATTTCAGTGAGATGGACAAATAACGTCTGATCCGATCGGAAGATGGGGTTGATATGAGAATTCTGAAAATACTACCTTTTAGTATTATTATTACAGAAGGTGATCGAAGGATTGTTATGGGTTCCTTTCTTGAATGAATGAAATCCTTGTTGCTAGAAATGGGCGATATGCCGTTTTCGTTTCTTCTTCTTCTTCTATTCAGAGAGAGTGTGAGAGGGGACTTTCTTGATCTTCTGTTAAAGTAACATATCATATATACATAATATATATATATATATATATATATATATTAAAAGGTACTCGTGTGCTTGTGCTTGCTTACTCATGATAAAGACTCCATTTTTTAATTTAAAAAAAAGGATTCTTTTTAATTTTATTTTTTTCAAAGAAGGTAATCCATTCATGGGCTATGCTATGATTCGATATAAAAGGGGGTAAATTAAAATGTCATGAAGATGAGATCAAAGTGGAAACGTATATGAACGTGAGGATAATAATTACATGTAGGGCTGATGACTTGGCCTTTGTGACAAAGTTTTAAGGATTATTAGTCGAAATGAATCTCTTTATTCTTTTTAATTGCATTTACTAATATAGGATTACAAAAGTTTCAATTGAAATCACAAATCTAATTTTTTACCATGTTTACATATAATGTTTATCCTTTCTTTATGGATAAAACTAAAGGTCCCATATCTTATTGCTCAACTTAAGATAATATAATACGATTACAGTATATTTATACACATAAATCTTTTCACCATCGACAATTTGTGGTTATACGCATTGTCAATGGCTTGTATTTGGGGAGTTGCTCAAAAGACAAGCAAGCCATCGTTCGAAACAAATAATAAAAAATTCATATCATATGATAATTAATTCTCTTACATAATTCCCTCACGTTGCCCTGCCCCGTATAAATGGGATCTGTCGGTTGTAAGTACAATTCCAAGTCATTTAAGACAAGGGTTAAAAATAAATATAAATATAATATGATTATTTTGTCTATTACATATTATATACATTAAATGAAAAGCTTATTATGTTGACTGGTCTCAAAGGCCACGCGGAAAATGCGATGAGCGTATAGCCAATATATGAAATGAGTCCTTGAAGAGATTTCGTCGATATTTAAATTATACACTAACTATATAAAATTTGTTAAATTCATAGTGTATCGTGGGATTAATAGTGAGTAATGATTAAGGAATATTATTTTATTAGTGCCACGAGTGGGTGAGTTTTATCAAATCTCGGAATTGTGTTCCGCAATAGTTTGTCACGTGGGGCCAATATTCCTTCCCATGATAGGTGATTAATAATTACATATTATATAATTCGAATGTTTTGGGGGAGATGAATAGAAGTGGTGAAGCTCGTGCTTCATACTAATCATACAAAAACCAATGATTAGTCATTGTTACATTGATTAGAAAAAGGAGAGTTTTGATACTGATATCGTTTTACTATGAAAAAATAAAAAAGCCAAAGGGTCATTAGCATATTTCACAATTCACATAATCCTTTTTACTAGTGACATCTATAGTAAAATACCCAATTGATTAAAAATTTACAAATCAGTACATGTGTCAGAAATTTTTACAGATAGGTACCCGTTTTACTGTTTGTACCAATTTTCTCAGTCTTGCCGTACCTTTTTATGTGTGTATGGCGTACCACGTCACGTGTTTAAACGGTAACCTATACGGTTTCTATATGGTACCTTAGTGGGTTATATATGACGTACCATTTTCTCAACGTATTATGTACCAAAATACGTTGCTATAGGGTACCTAAATGTGTTATATGTAATATCTGCGGCAGATCGGATACCTATGTGAAAAAAATTTATTCTATTAGGTACCTACATATAAAAAAATACTGACAGGAAAATGAATTACAAGTTCTTACAAATGGGTATTTATGTGTTAAAGGCCCGTTTACTAAGCAAATTTAAATCCGTTCAAGGAAGCACATGTTGGCATTTATTAGAAGTAGGGTTAATCAGATTTTGACTTTCTTTTCATTAATTTGCCTCTCATGCCATGCATCGATTTCATCACGTTTCTTCAAATTCATATCATTATCAGTCATCAATAGTCGGTCGAGGAATTTATCACTGACTTACCTTTAGTTATATTATGTTTCCCAAAATGATGCTACTTATATATTATGGGCATATTAAAAAGAAGCATAGAGTTATGTATATTTTACATTAAACTATAAGTAGAACATACGTGAAATTTAAAAAGGGGGTTGGGAAACGATTTCTTTGCGATCCAACCCTATTATCCACGTGAAGCTTTTATGGGGTTTGAAAATCGATTTTTTTTTTCGCTTGATCGAAGAATGATTTCAAAACTTTTGATACTCAAATATTAAACCACCAGAGAAATGATTGAAGACATGTCATTGAGACGCTTCAAACTGTAGTAACAACTGTTATTACTACGATTTATTCCTTTGTTATATAATGCATTATCCGATTGCTAATGTTCTTTTAATGATTATAAAGTCTTATTCCATGGTAATAGAAACCATAATTATCAAATCTGCCAAGCCCACTTAATGATGACTAGATAGTATCGGCTCGGCATACCCAATGTGTGTGCTATCACATACTCCCTCCGTCCCGCCAATTTTATCGCATTTTTCCATTCCAGCGTCCCAATAATTTTATCACCTTTCCCGTTTTAGGTAAAAAAAATAAACACCATTTTAAATTTAATTGGAGGGAAAAGTAAATGGTGGGAATAATTAGGAAAATGTCATAAATTTAAGCAAGTTGTTTATGTCTAATCCATTGTATTATATTATAATAATGTCACCTTAATTTGCGTATCCAGCAACTTATGTGATAAAGTTGCTGGGACTGATGGAGTATAATATTATTTATAATTTGAATTATTTATAATCTGTAATCTGTAATATATACCATTACAATAATAAAAAACAAAATTAGAAAAAATAAAAAGAGTAAAATGGTAATTTTCCATATAAAAAAACAAGAGATAAAATAGTGGGTAGTTATTTTTTTAGTCTTACTGTGTGTTAATAATTTTTAAAATTTAACATAGAAGTGAAATTCAGAAATTGACACACTGATGTTCTCTTTTTTAATAAAATAGAAAGATGAATAACATGGTGACATCATTTATTTGTTTCCTACTAATGCGTTAGGTCCACAAACTTGAGAAATAGTCGATGTCAGCAGCGAATTAAGTCGTTTTTTCCCCTGCCATGCCTTTGCTGTAATAACGATCGAAGAAATATATGCTCTTACAACAAAAGTGTATTACTACAGTACATCCTCAACTCAACTCAACTCAACAGTCCAAGAAAGAAAATCAATCAGATTGCAGCCTCGAAATGTACTGATCGTAGTACTTTGCAGCCCTTTCAAGATCTCCGAGCTCAGTATAACAATCGGCTATGGCTCCATAGGCTTCGGTGCTGCCCGAATCCTCTCCTTCCCTCTGCGATATTTCGAGCACCATCGTATGGTATTTTATCGCATCCTTATACTTCCCCTGCCTTTGCAAAGACGCCCCTTCGTAATAATGAAAACATCAGTAAACCCACAATCAACACGAACCAATGATGCCAATAATCGAAGAGCAGTATAATATACCTAAACCCCTCGCAGCTTTCTTCTCCTCGATCGAATCTTTGAGGTTCTGAGCTAAGTCGAGGGCTGCCTTGAACTCGAAGAACGCCCCCTCGGGATTTTGATTCCTCAGGTAAGTTTTCCCGTTCTTCAGGCGGGTGATTAAATCTTGTTTCTTGGGATCGACGATCACTTCGTTCTCCGATATTCGACCCGCGACGGGGGCGTAGCTGAGGGCGGGAGCGTACGATTCGATCTTGGCTTGCCTTCTGAGGGCTGTGTTGATCTGTCGAAGCTGTTCGTTGAGTCGCTGTAGCTCTTCTTTCCTCTGGCGGGCGAGCAAACCTTGGATTTGAAAATTCATGGGATGTTCCTTTAGTTATCGTTTTGAAAACAGATGAAAAATGGATGACGAAACAGAATACGCAGAGATATACCTCCTACGGTGGCGCCTATAAGGGCAACGAAGAGCAGCAGAGGCATATTCATATTGAAAACAGAGGTTTCAGCTTCGCAGGTTTCGGCGAGAGCTTCCATGGGTGCGGAGAAACCTAACGTGTTCGAGAATAACAGAGCTGTAGCCGCTGGAGGAATCAATTTCTGCCGATGAAGAAGAGAATAAACAATTGAAAATTCATAAAACCTTCAAAAAAAAATGATCAGAAAATGGCCTAGAGCGAAGAATAGATTCCCCAGTGGAATTACACAGCTTCAAAAAAACGAACATTGTAGGTAGATGATAAGACACCATAGTTCTGAATATGAACAATCAACTCATGATTTGCGTGTATTATCTGCTACCAAACACAACAATCGAGCAGAGGACAGCTAATCAAGCTTCAATTTTCGAGAGGACAAAAAATAAAATTGAAAAAAAAAAAGATTTAGGCATTCAGATAATATAAAGAATCGGCCACTCCTTCATTCCAATATCCAATCCGTACGAACATTTAAAAGAGATGCGATAGTAGAATAAAAAAAAACGTCTTCGAACCTGAAGATCAAACTTGGAATTTCCAGCTTCAACGTCGTCTCGCTCCTTACAGGCAAAACCACTGACGTTATTAGTATGCTTATTGCCACTGCATCTGGCGAAGATTTTGAAACAAGCGTTGGGTGTTATCGATTTCTGCGCTTTGAGAGACGACTGCGAGAATTTAGTGAGGAAATGAGGTTTACGAGGGCTCCAAGTTAGAAGCCCTTGCTTCATCGTCATCATCATCTTCTCTTCTGCAAATGGCTGGCTAATCCTCAGCTCTTGCTAAACCTTTTTAATAATTTATTATCATGTTTTGTTTTTTTTGCAATTGGGTCCTTTAATGTTTCGTTTTTATTAATGGGCCTGTCTGAAGAATTATTATGGGCCGCTAACTTTGGTCATACAAATCATAAACTTGAACACAAAAGGATTTTTTAGACAAAGCAGCTTTAAATGTTTTCGTACTTAAAGGTTGTTCTTAAATCTTTCTCAATTACACAACCATCAAGCTGTTTATCTTCGATGATGTAAGGTTTTACATGTCAGAAAATCTCAGAAATCACGTTCAGTAAGACTAAGCTATGCAATGATCTTCTTCAATATTATTAACAGCATAAGCACATGCACAACGGAGAAACATACATTTACATATACCTATGCGAACATTCATATGAATAAATGCAGGCGATGATTTCTGCAACTTTCAGTAGATTACTCAACACTTGTCTTCTTCGCATGTTGTCCAAGTGAAGCTTTGAATGACGTCAGAAACTAAACCCAGGCAGCCCACCAATCATCAAAGGCGGCGGCGCCGTCTCTTTTTTGCTCGGCGTTACTATCGACCCCTAATTCGCTCGGAGAAAAACCCATCCCCCATTTCTTGTTCTGCTCTAAGTCTAGATCGGCCTTCTTATTGGTCGACTTCTCCGGCGACTCTCCTCCTTCTTCTTCTTCTCCGTCGAGGCTCACGGTGGTGATATCGTGGATGCTCGACCTCCTCTTCTCCTTCCCTCCGCCGCCGGAGATCTGCCTTATGAAATACTTCTGTGCGTGGCTGGCAACTTGCGTCGGCGTCCTTGTAGTGACGAAGTTCCTTGCTATGTTTCTCCACTCGCCCTTACCGTACTTCTTCAGACCCATCAAGAAATTCCTGCAGGAAAAAAAAAAAAAAGAAACGATCTTTTTATTTCCTCATCAGTCTTGTAATAAAGAACCACTGAGACTGACCTGTGTTCTTCCTCGGTCCAAGGGACGCCTTTTTTCCTCTCAATATGATCGGAACCACCACCGCCGCCGCGCTTATGAGCACCGCCGGCGCCGGCTCCGACGACGTACAGCCGCTTCAACCGTTCATAACCACAGCCGTCGAACCAATCGAAGGCGAAGGAGGTGGAAGCATAGTAACCAGGCGGCAAGGGTATCAGCCCAGCCTCGATATCGCTGACGTCTTCCACCAACTCTCTGTACTGTACGATGACGTCACTCGCCGTCTTCCCTGGGATCATAGACGCCACTCTCTCCCAACGGTCCGGCGTGTCTCCGTCGAACAAGGCGAGGGCTTCTTCGAATCTCTTGTTCTCTTCGTGGGTCCACTTCGCCGGCGCCGATGGTTTATTGCTTCCATGGAAAGACCAGTTTGAGGGCTTGTGGGGCCCCACTTCTCCCCTCTTGTTTATCATCATTTTAGTTTCTTTTTAGCAAAGAGAAAACGAATTAAAGATGAAGGGAACAAAGGATCTGAGTGTGTAATAAGGAGATTATTACAGATGGAGATGATGGGGTTATGAATTGATGATGAGCATTAAATCATCGATCGAAAAGAGCGAGCGAGCAACTGATGGACGATATTCATCGCTTTTTCTTCACACATGGTTTGGCGAGGAATCTGAGAAAAGGGCCGAACTTTGATTTGAGTTTTTTTTTTCTTACAAGATAAGATTCGTTGAAAGAGCTTTAGATCGTTAGCTGATAGAATTCTTGAAAAACTAAAGCAGAGACGAGACCTGCTAGAGAGAGAAAGAGAGTGGGATTCAAATAGTGAAAACTCCTAAATTCTTTTTAGATGATGGGGCAGAGAATGTGATTGGTTGCCATTCTTTCTCGTAAAAAAAGTTATCTTTTTTTCGGCTTATAATATACGTGGTTAGAGTTGGGACATGTCTGTGATATGGCCTAATAAATCGAACTAGAGAACTACATAATTTTAATAAAGAATGGCCAGAAGGATTAGTCGGTGGGAATGGGATAGAACCATATTAGTAGACTCTCAAGCGATTTCAGTCGGAAAAAAAAAAACAGCAATCCATTTTATACAAGTTGGTGGGTTTTTAATTAAAAAATTAAAAAAATTCAATCATTAACAAAATAAACAACTAATAAAAACCATTAATAAAACAGACATTTTCGTAATCCCAGGTTACGAGTTACTAACTCGTAATAGTAGAATAATACTAGAATACGAGTTAGTAACTCGTAACTGTGTTTACGAAAATGTCTATTTTATTAATGGTTTTTCCTAGTTGTTTATTTTGTTACTGGTTGAATTTTTTTTAACTATTTAATTAAAAACCCCCAAGTTGAACTATAGTATCGTAACATGTCAGATGATTAGGTTGAGGATATTGTACGACGAAGTACATTCATTACGACGTTACTCGTAATAAATTATTTCGTTTGACAACCAAAGTACATTCATGAGCACTTACATAACATAACCATGAGAGGCAAAGCAAGAATCATCAGATTCTAAGTCGAACATTATTGTTATTACGACACACATAGCATAGCAGTGAGCCATCGTCTTCTTCTTCACTCTTTAGGCAGGGCATCCATTGTTGTTTTGTTATTACCACCACTTTGCAGCTCCATTACATCATGGATGAACCTATCAATATCACAGTAAGAAGAACCACCTTCTTCCACGGCCCTCTTCGCCTCCATCGCCATTTTCCTCGCCCTCTCTCTCCTCTCTCCTCCCTTCTCCATCAGCCCATCGATGGCCCTCTCAATATCTCCGCTCTTCACCTGAACACCGCCGCCGTTCGAATCTTCCCCATAAGCCACCGGCCGTTCAGACCCACCTCTGACGCCTGTCCTAATCACATCTAAAACGAACCTTTCGTTACAGAACTGGTCGAGCATGATGGGCCACGTCAGCAACGGCAACCCACGAGCTATTCCCTCGAGCGTAGAATTCCAACCACAGTGGGTCAAGAATCCGCCCACAGAAGGGTGGGAGAGTATGAACGCTTGGGGAGACCATCCCCTTACGACGATCCCCCTTCCTTTCACCTTTTCCTCGAAACCCCTCTCAGAAATCCACCGCCCAAGTCCGCCGCCGTCGTCCTCCTTGACGACCCATATGAAGGGGTGGCTTGAATTTTCTAAAGCAACGCCGAGCTCTATGAGCTGGGCGGTGGGTAACGGCGTGGTGCTGCCTAGGCAGATGTAGAGGACTGAGCTGGGCTCCTTGGAATCGAGCCATTTCGAGCAGTCGTGGGCGTCGATCGACGGCTCGTTCCCCCGATTGGGCTCGCCGTCGCTGGACAGAGAGACGGGACCTACGCACCAGATTTTCCGGCCGGTGAGTTTCTCGCACTCGGCGACGTACTCCGGCTCGAGCTCGCGGAAGGTGTTGACTATGGCTCCGAAGGATTCTCTGAAAGCCTTGAGCATCGAGTCGAGAAAAGCGAGCCAGTCGGCGGCGCTTGAGTTGGCGACGCGGCCACGGAGCTGAGGTTTGGTCATCTCTATCCTATGGGGTAAGCCTGGGACGACGATGTACCCAACCTCGGAAGAGGGTGTTATGCCTTCGAAGTCGTCGTGGATCAGCTGGGCGAAAGACGTGAGGAGAGAGAAACATCCGCCGCCGTTGAAGATGACCGGCGTGATGTCCAGATCTCGAGCTAATTCGCCGGCCCAGAGGTGGAGGACGTCGGCGATGAGGCAATTCGGGGGTGGGCGGCTGAGGCGTCCGTGGGTCAGCAGGCGGCGGACCTGTTCTTGAAGGGCGGCCGTGGCTCTGTGGAAGCTGGAGATTTCCTCGACGGTTCGAAGGACGTCGGCGTTTTCGACGCCTTTGGGTAGGCCGAAGTCGGCGCCGGGAAAGTCGAGGTGGACGACGTCGACGGTGGTGGAGCGAGAAATGACGGGGTGGATTCTGGCGGCGTTGAGTGGGGTTGTGAGTATGGTGACTTTAACGCCGTGTTTGGCTAGCAAGCAGCTTACGTCGGCCATGGGGATGAGGTGGCCCTGAGCAAGGAACGGTAAGAGAACGAAGTGGGGCCCACTGCTATGATCTGCGGCGGCCATGTAACCATGTTGCTTTTCTTCAAGAGGTTTCTGTTTGTTGCTCACACTCTGTTTTCTCTATAATGTCAACAAAGGCGTCTTGGAATTTTCATTACGGTTCTAAGACATCAATTTAATTATATTATTATTTGATTATAATAATATTATATTTATATTTGTCATGTTCTGAAACCGAATTTTCTAATCGGACGGAAATTTTAGTAGTTTAACCTAATCAAACCGGGGCCACATATTTATGTTATGAACGAATCAATGAAATAAAATGTGTTGGCAATAAAATATTAATTATAAATGATATGTTAAAAAATAAATTAATAAATTAAGAATCAAAATTATAAAATTATAGTAAGATAAAAAGAATTAATTATAGAATGTAAGATTAGATTTTCGTATTCTTTCCTTTTTCTATAAAATATTAATCTATATAAAAAAGTTCTAGATGAAATTTGAACCATAAACATTAAACTTGATAGCACTAAACTATACCACCACACCACAAAGCCCATTTTTTATGCTACATATTCAGCAGCCCATTCATTAAGTACATTTTTCTAATTTTTTTCTAATAATATAGACCGGATCGGAACCGAGCCGGATTTTTGACCCGCCCGGTCCGATCCGATCTTAAAAACCTGGTATTAGTATTAGTCCTCTCCTTGCCTATAAACAGGCTACGGGGCTTTGAGCTACAAACACACAAAGGATAGATAGAGAGAAGGAAGGAAAGGAAAAAAATAGAGGGTTTGTTCGGTATTTGCTCCAACTATAAAGAGAGATAGTGAGTATTTTCTTTTGTAGATTGAGAGATTGTAACCTATGTTTTTATCCTAGTAATAAAATTTCTACCTCGCCCATGGTTTTTTACCCCAAGTTTAAAAAGAACGTTTTCCATGTAGATTCTCGTGTCCATTTTATCTCATAGTTATTTTCAATATTACTTCGCTGTCCATTTCGCAGTATGTAAAAGGCTTCATGTCCATCTGTTGTTATAACGGTTGAGGAATCAAAACGAAATAGGAAATGATTATTGAATATGTAACATTTATTTCATAATTTAATAGTCTGCACTGCATGTATGTGTATAGATCGGTTTTTAGTTGGTGGACATCGGGTCAGCATGCAAGAAACGGAGTTTGGCACGAAGTTTGATTTTATTTACTTACTTTGTTGTCTGGGAAAAAGGAGCCACATTATGATCTCATTGGGCATCATTAACCATAACAAACAAACGTTTTCCAAATATTCGCATTTTTATATAACCTGCATTATTGCCTTTAGGCGGAAATTATTAATTATGGTGAAAAAACTAACCTGCATTTGAGATTGAAGAATGTTATAAAAACCCTACGCCATGGGCTCGCATAGTTGAAAAGATACCAAAAACACGAAGAGCTGAACAACCAAATTCTGCTAAAAGAACGAAGATCGTAAAAGGTTCTAAAATAGCAAAGCAAATGGAGATTTCAGATTTCATAAAAACAAATATATTGTTGACGTGTATGTAGTAACAAAACGTATAAACCATATACTCAACTCAGAGCATCGTCGTTCAAGTCAGCTTCATGGTTGCAAAGGATTCTGCAATGTCCACTGCAGTCTCAATCCTCGAAGCATCGCTTCCCTGTTAAAAGGGACGGCATAAAATTCATAAATAGGATTGATTTGTCTTTTTTTTTTTTTAATGAAGTATGAAACTTAAGATCGAATACTAATACGCTGCTCACCTGGCCTTGGGCAAGACCACCTTTTCCTCCACCGCCTTTTCCATTGATAGGATCCAACACTTTCTTTAACCATTCAGTTACGTTCAGTTGCTTGTACTTGCTGTCTTTTTCGGGCACACCAGCGCATATGAAAGCCTTGTTCGACGTTTCATCTTTGCTTATCACCATAACAGCCATTCCCTTCATAATGTCCAAAGCCATGAATAACATTTATGGATATCAAATAGTCTGTCGAGAAACATATATATACGATAAGCGACTGATTCGATTAACAGTATGTTTAAAACCTTTTGTTCCATGACTTTAACGACTGCCTCTCTGATGGCAGACGTGTCTGAGCCAACGTCCACATTTGAGACGCAGAAGGCCTTTCCTTGAGAATTTGCTTTTTCAGCCACGTCCGAGGCAGCTTGAATGGCTTTCTGAATGTTCTCTTCTGCAACCTTCTTCTTGGCATTTATTACACGCCTCTGTTTGAATTAAGATTAATATGATATGAGGTGGTTGGTTCATAGATCGACCTCAGCTAAGTAATTTAGTATAAATAATTCACGTGTAAGTATAAAGTGAAACCTGAAGGGCAGATAATTTGTCCTTGAGCTCCGCTTTCTTCGCAGAAGGAATTGATGCTCCTTCCACACGGTTGTTTAAGGACGTTACTTTCTGAAAATCAACAAATGGAACAAGGAATTAGAAAAAAAACAAATGAATCACAAATCTAGGATGACTGTTAATTTCATGATAACTTTTACATAAATGGTAATTGTGCATGAGTTGAGAAAATAAGGTAAAAAAACCTGTTCTAGAATGCTTCCTTCGGCGTTGGAAGCCTCGTCGACTTCTTTCTCGAGTGAAGACGCCAATTCGATGGCTTTGAAAGCATAATCCAGCGTTACAGCTGTAACTCTACGGATACCTTTAGCAATGCCTTCCTCAGACAAGAGAGCAAATGCTTTTGCTTCCTTGGTGTTTGATATATGTGTGCCTGAAATTAAAGGAAAGGGCAATCAATTGCTCAATTCACAAACTGTACATGTTCTCATAAACCAAAACGAATGGAGATTATTATATTTTTATTTACCCCCGCAAAGCTCGGAAGAGATAGACATCCACTCTTGATTTTCAGGATCGGCGAGCAGATCTTCAACCTTGCGTCCGATTGCAACAACCCTGACAGGGTCGGGGTATACCTAACTCGATAGGGAAACAATGTAATTGAACTTCCTATACTTGCAAATTTAGTGTAAATATCGCTCGTATAGGTGTATAATATAATGAATTAGTAGTAACATATCAGTTGAAGTGTTTTACCTCTCCAAAAACAGCTCTTAGACCAATGATGCGTTTTGCATCAGCCAGCTTAATTTCCTTTGAGGACACATCCAACTGAGACCGAATTTGTTCGTTTACAATTGACTCGATCGTTCTAAGTTCTTCAGGCTTCACAGGCTTCCCTGTTAAGGATTTTTTGACAATCAATACACGTTGGAATTGACGATGAATCAAAATAACCAATAGCTAACTACCCACGAGAGAAGTCGAAATAGAAAAAAAAAAAAACATTGAAAATATCTAATAGCTTACCATGAGAAAAGTCGAATCTCAATTTTTCTGGGAGAACAATGGACCCTTTCTGGTCAATGTGATTTCCAAGTACCTCCTGCATTAGGACAGGCAGAGCAAAGTAACGTGAAACGTTGAAAAAAAATGGCAAATTAGCATCCTCTATCATCTCCAATAATATTTAACCATACCCTTAAGGCAAAGTTTAACATGTGTGTGCAGGTATGATTTGGAGCAATCATTGTTCGCCTGTCAAAGTCAACCTGGTTTACCGAAACAATTGTTAAACGTTTTCAAGGCAAGAATATCCAAGACACGGACATATAAATATCAATTGACCAAGGTATCATCAAAAGCATAAGCCAAGAATTGTTATAACCTGACAAACAACGTTATCACCGATGTACAATCTCCCAGTCTTCCCAATAAATGATCCAATGTGAACAACAAATCCATTATAAATCTGAACATTATTCACTTTGAAATCTCCATCTGGACCTTTCAGTACCCCCATATCGTAAATCTACAAGCATGAAAATAAGTCATTACAAAATAAAGCTTCCAAACCAGAAATGAGATCATATGTGGGATGGTGAAAAACGAACAGCAGCCGTTATGGAAAAAAAAATTGATGAACTTAAGCGTCAGAAAAAGTACTGCTAGCCACATCATCACCTGACCACCTTGTTCAGCATAAAAATTTGTACTCTCCAAGACTATGCCTACTTCTTCACCAGGAATTACACTTTCCAAAAACTCACTCCCCGTAAAAATTGCCTTTATTGTACTCGTATGATCCTAAAAAGATCAAATGAACCAAGAAATAAATATATTGTCCCCTTCACTGGTTATAAAGAGAATTTGTAAGATCTATCATCTAGGAACATAGTGACCATCTTCAACTGATTGTAAAATTATCAATAAATGATAACCTGAAACCAAGTAAACTTGAATGAGTCATCAGTCGCAGAAATCCCTTTTTTGCGTAATGATGCTGTAGCATCAGCGTCCATGGTAACAACTCCGCCAGCTTGCTGTTAAACCATTTTGTGTAATCCCAAAAGTATATAAGTGAGGATCAAACTCACATGATTGTTCTTCGATGTTTGGAATTACATAATATTTCTCACCTTGTTCTGAGCATTCCTTGATCTTTCTCTTGCCTTCTCCAAAGCGACATGGAAGCCCTCAACATCCACAGATAAACCTCTTTCTTCAGCCATCAGCTGATTCAGTATCATTATTAGTCAGCTCCACATAACAAAAAAATTGGCGCAAGTTAATTTATTGGCGAACTGTCACCTGAGTTAGATCCAACGGAAACCCATAAGTGTCCCACAGCTCAAATGCATCCTGCAGTTAAATGATATATATTAAATTACAGTTGGGGTTTTATAAGCAATCAGAGGCTTATCCTGAGAAAAATGCAAAATCGAAGATCCAAACGACTGTCCAATTGAACGAAACTGTTGAAATACAGGACCACAAAAATCTATAGGTGCAAATAAAGGTACAGACCATAAATCAGAAACACGTAACTAAAATGACTTTTTTTTTTCAATTAAACAAAATTCAACCCTAAAGTTCAAATTTTGCAAGAGACAAATCACCTGTCCACTTAGAACAGTCCCTTGAAGATCCTGTGCTGCTTTCTTAAACTTCTCAATGCCCTATAAGATGTCATATAAGATGTTTTTCTACAGAACTAAAAAGCAAGGAGCTCTGAGAATTTCACTTAGGAGTTCAACCTATTAGAAGGTCGAATACCTTAACCAATGTCCTGCCAAAGCTAGCTTCCTCATCCGCAATTATTTCCCTGATTTTTGCTTGATGCTGTTTCAGTTCCGGGAAAACATCACCCATGACATCTACCACAACGTTTACCAGCCTGTTTCAAACCGACATGAATAATGAAGTTAACATTACCAAAACATTACTTTTTTTCAGACAAGATGATAGACAAGTTAATTTATGCATGCCAGTTTTCCACAAATAATACTGATAGGCCTAAGAGAATGTAACAGGTAGTAAGTCGTACCCGTTAAAAAAACCTTGCTGGGCCTTGAGAACTTCAGTACCATATCTTACAGCTCGTCTAAGGATCCGCCTGAGTACATATTCACGTCCCTCGTTACCTGCATAATTTTTTGTTAAGGGAACTCCAAAGATAAGCCAAAAAGCTAAACAGATATCATAATCAACTGAACAGAAGTTATGAATCATATTATCACCGAAAATTATAAAAAATTGAAGCAACTTCAGGATCATTTATCTATACTGTAACAAACATTCACGCAGAGACAAACCTGGATTCTGATTCTAATTATTCAAGTAGAACAACCAGAACAGGCCTGATCTATGCAACAACGGAAACACCAAAAATTTCACCTGGGCAGGATCCATCAGCAATTGCAAATGAAATTGTTCTAATATGGTCAGCCACGACTCTATATGCCATATCAATGTTGTCCACGTCATCTGCTCCAACTTTTCCTGTGTATGGTCTGGCTCCAGTTGTCTACCAACAAAACTAATATTAGTTTCAGAACTGAAATGAAATCAGACCATGCTAAATGGTAGTAATATAGCCTTTACTACCTGTTGTATTGCATCGAATATGGGCGTAAAAACGTCCGTATCATAATTGCTCATCCTATCTTGAAGAATAGAAGTCAATCTCTCGAAACCCATACCAGTGTCAACATGTTTCGCAGGTAAAGGTTTCAGTGAACCATCAGCTTCTCTGTTAAACTGTGAAGAAAAGCAAACATTAAAGCTACTACATATCTGAAGACATTTACGGCGAGTACATATTAGGAAAATGATTTAGAAGAAATTACCTGAATAAAGACAAGATTCCATATCTCAATTACCGTAGGATCATCATTATTCACCAGTGCCGCAACATCACGATTGCCGATCCGATCAAAATGAATTTCGGTGCAGGGTCCACAAGGTCCAGTGTCGCCCATCTCCCAGAAGTTGTCCTGCATAAATACTCGTTAGTTGAAGAAGAATGCATATACATAGGAACTTGATGTATGCTATTATCTAATACATACCTTACAACCGAAAGGTAACACACGAGAAGCGGGGAGAAACTTGAGCCAGTGGTCCCTTGCCTCAGTATCAGCGGGAAGACCAAGTTTGTCATCACCGCCAAAGTAAGTGGCATAAAACCGGTCCTTTGGTAAGCCATAAACCTGCAAGGTGATACTATAACATCATTACGCTTTTCATTACCGACATAATCTCATCCTCAGTTTTTCGCAAAGGAGAAAAATACTGAAAATATAAAAAGACAGGAAGGCTTGATGTACCTTGGTAAGAAGCTCCCAAGCCCACTGGATAGCCTCCTCTTTAAAATAATCCCCAAAAGACCAATTTCCAAGCATCTCAAAGAATGTATGGTGGTAAGTATCCTTACCAACGTCATCAAGATCGTTGTGTTTCCCACCAGCACGTATACACTTTTGAGTGTTGCATGCCCGGGTCAACTTGCTCAACTCGGTGTTGGGATCAACAGTTCCCAAGAAAATTGGTTTGAACTGATTCATACCTGGACGAACACAAAGTCAACCACCATTAGAATTCAGAACCCAAGAAAACCAATAACCAAACACAACAGAACCGAGGCATAAATGAGAGCTTACCAGCATTTGCAAAGAGAAGAGTAGGATCATTGTGCGGAACAACGGGGCTCGATTTCCAGTCCACGTGGGATTTTTCTTCAAAGAAACGAATGAAAGTTTCTCTCACACGCCTGGCAGGCCACTCAATTTCCGCTGGCTGGGACCCCATAAATCGTGGAACTACTGGTGCTGCTTCTCTACTACCAATAAAAGAACAACTTTTATTACCGTTCTTTCTTGTAAGATAATTAATGTCAGCTTTCGAGGAGAAGGAGAAAGATTTTGCCGCCACGAACAAGTAACGCTTATTGAGATACTGCAAACCCAATTTTGTAACGATGTCGATGCAAACTCTCATTCGACCATTTTTCCTCCTTTATTAATCTAATAACATTCAATCTGTCACAGTCACTCGAAATCAAATATCCTGCTAAGATTGAAGAGGAAAAGGGAAACAATTTATTCTCCCACAGCCACAACCAAAGGCACACGACGCCCCAATCCAAACATCAGATGTAGGAGTAAACGACGTCACAAATACAATCCGCCTATTTAAACCCCCATCACCACACCAACAAGCCAATATAGAAAAAAAAATCACAAAGAAATCGAAATATGCACCTTGACTTGCGTATCAAACAACGGATCACACAATCATCCAGCTACGAAGTCGAGCTCAACACGAAGACGGCGGAGTCGCCGAGTAGTGGGAAGCTTAGGGTTGAGCTGAGAATCTTTAAAAGATGGATTATTTACGTTGAATTTTTCTTTTCTTATCTGATAAGGATAATTCTTACAAATTTAGTGTGTGAGTGTTGAAGTGCGATCACCTAGTCCTCTCTCTCCTCTTACAGAATCCGCTTTTATTTACTGGAGAGGGTTCGTACTTTTCTGTTATTATGAAATAACCCCGATCGTGGGATTCTTTACTAGTTTATACTATTACGTAATAATTAGTTTCTTACTACACATCTAACAACATAGCTTAGCTTTTTTCTGGTCCTTATAGTTAGCGACACGTGGCACACAACAAATTCAAAGGGGAGGCAAAAGCGCGTGCAATGAACTGTCAAAAACGTGTATGAAATATTGGAACAAAATAAAATATGACGAATGATAGAAAAAATAAATCGAGTAATACAAATTAAATGACTTGAGTACCGAAATCTTTGTTATGTGTCGCCATTTAGCTAAGTCATTGTTCCCTTGCAAGTCATTTTTTACCTAAGGAGCGGTACAACATAGGCATAAACATAACCCACAAATTTATTACGTGGTTGAATAGGTAAACAAATAAAAGGGTAAAATGCATATAACCCCCTCGTGGTTTCGCCGAAATGCACATAAACCCCTGTGATTTTTTTATTGCACGGTACCCCCTCGTGGTTTAACTAATGTTGCACCATAACCCCCAGCCAGCAGTTTTTGCCCGAAATTAGATTACACGCGCTCTTACTGCATGTGGATTAAGCTTGCATCATATTATTTACTGTTAAATTATCAGAATAACCCCAATTATTCACCTTCTTTTCAAATGATAACTCCCGAGGGCATCAATTTTTGCCCGAAATTGGATTATACGCGCTCAAGTGACCATATTATTTACTGTTAGATGACCAGAATAACCCCAACTATCCACCTTCTGGTCATTTAACCACGGGGGTTTATGTGTATTTCGGCGAAATCACGAGGGGTTATATGCATTTTAGCCTAAACTATTACAAAAAGTCAACCTTCCTACGTATGATTCTATGAACTGCAACTCACTGGGCAGCATCCAAACACTCCTTTTTTTTTCCAATTTTCGTGGTGAAGTATTCTAGTTTCCATGCCCATTTCTTTTTTATCTGTATTTCATGTAATAATATGGTAGTCCACATACTTCTACTAAATTTAGTGTAAAGCAAATTTAAATCAAATTGTCACATATGAGAGGAATTGCTCTATGTGGCTCGTCCTAAATGTATTATTGCTTTAGTTTACTCCTTCAATCATGGTATTAACCACCAAGTTTCTAAAAATATAAATAAAATAACAACAATAATAATAATAATAATAATTTCCATTGATTAATTATTCTTTACCCACCATAACCCATCATCATCGTATATAAATGCAAACATCGAACACAAAAGGCAACGTTTTATGGTCCACTACTCTCCCACAATTTTCTCTTCCCCCCCTTTTTTTCCCTTGAACGTTCGTTAAAACAAAATACTTTGTCGGAACTTTTCTTTTTATTATTCTTTGTGTTCATCCCCGTGAAATGTCATCATCGTCAAGCGGCGGCGTGAGTACCACCAACAATTCCTCGTCGACCACCGCCTCCAACGGAGGCGCCACCGCAGCCCACCACCGCCGCCACGGAAACGCACGGATCAACGTCGACGGCCACCACTCAAAAGGCGAAGTGGCGCCGCGCACAGATTCGGCGCTGTCATACGACGGCTCGAGAGGCGGCTATTACAGCTTCTGGGCGGCGCGTCGGGAAGAATCCGCCGACTGGGCGGCGTGGGCCGAGGACGTGGCTTTGGGTTTGTGGGGCGGTTTGAACCTTATGAAGAGAATAATAATGGTGAGGCGTGGCATTTTCTTTCTGCTGCTGGCGATGGTGGTGGTTTCAGCGTTCTTGAAATTCACGGTGGTGATGAACGGCGGCGCCGCCGGAGGAGGAGGAGATGCGATGGGAAGTGAGAAGGAGGTTTTGTTCATTCAGAGCATGAAGAATGATTACTTGGGCGGTGCTCAGAAGCTCGTCGTGGATATGGAAGAGTCGTCGGCGTCAACGTCATCTGACTCTTCCAATAACAATTTGCAGAAAAGAAGAATGAAGGAATATCCCGTGAGTTAAATTAATGAACCAATTATTTTCTTTCTTCAATCTCTTTTCACTTTTCTAAATTTCACGTTTCGTCTTTCAAATAAAGTCTCTCATTTATTGAAATTTCATTAGTTATAATATATTTATTGCTTCTGTGCATGAACCCTAGAAATCAGAAGTTTGATCGGTCAATGATCGCATTTAGGAATTTAATGGGATATTTTGACAATTAATTAATTGAAGAGCATGAACCTAAGAATATTTATGCGGTATTAAATGATATGATTATTTAGCAGCCACACGCAATAACGTGTTGTGAACTTTCGTTTGTTGTCTTTGACTTAAATACAAAAACCATTCATTGCATTGCATGCCATGTGGAATTTATTGACCGTTGAGCTGCCATTTCAGACATTACAAATTCCTACTTTTTCCTAAATTTTATTTTTTGTATTATACTTAATTCTCTAAATAATAACATTCACGACAGATCCCAGAAATATGGATGAAGCCAAACAGCGACAATTACTACCAATGCATCGCACGACCCAAGAACAAAATAAGTATGTTTCACAAAATCAGCTATGTATATATATGAAATCTTATGTTAAACTCTCAAATTTCTTAAAATATATATGTTACAGGGGAAGGAAATGCTACAAATGGCTATCTATTAGTTCATGCCAACGGCGGACTAAATCAGATGAGAACGGGAGTAAGAAGAGTCTTAATATAAACATATAATATACGTACTATAATCTTATTTTATTTAAAAAATGTTATAATGATCTTCAGATTTGTGACATGGTAGCGGTAGCGAAGATCATGAATGCAACGCTCGTTTTGCCATCTCTTGATCATCAGAGCTTTTGGACAGATCCAAGGTTCAATTTCTATTCACACTCTTCTTTTTTCTTTTCTGTCTACGTTAATCGATTTTAACTAACGCAGTGGCTTCAAGGACATATTCGACTGGCGCCACTTCATCGACGTCTTAAAAGACGACGTTCAAATTGTCGAGAAATTGCCGCCGCGATACGCCTCTCTGAGCCCCTTCGTCAAAGCTCCAATCTCTTGGTCAAAGGTAAAAAAGGAAAACCGCAAGTCTACGATTAATTAATTCGTCGGGAATTCGAGCGCTTATTTTTTTGGTTTATCGCATGTGCGCGTTGCAGGCCAGTTATTACAGAGGCGAGATTCTTGCGCTCCTCAAGAAGCACAAGGTGGTCAAGTTCACCCACACTGACTCGCGTCTGTCGAACAACGAATTGCCGCCGTCGATACAGAAGCTGCGGTGTCGGGCGAACTACGAAGCCCTCCGATACACGCCGGCGATCGAGGATCTCGGGAGGAAGCTCGTGGATAGATTGAGGGACGACGGAGAGCCATTCATCGCTCTTCACCTGAGGTAATATCGCTAAGTAGTAGCTGGCTTGATTAAACTCGTGTTACTCAATCTACAACGAATTGGTCGTATAGTGGAACCCTACATGAATTTTTCTTAGTTTGGGCTTTTATGGGATCGAATTTGATCTCAATAGTATTATTAGAACGGTAGAAGTTGATGAATCATATCATTTTACCCTTCCAACAATACTCGGTGGCCGGTGCTTATGATAAACTACTAAAATGATTGTTTATGATAAATGGTGTAAACATGTTGGACTAGATTTCAATAGGGACAAATTAGAAGACAAAAAAACAAATTTCGTGAATACTTATCGAACATTTTTTTGACGGACAAGTTAGAGGACCAAAAGTGAATTTCGTGAAACTTTTTGAATTTTAGTTACTGACACCACGAACTTAGTGCGCTTTTTTCTTCTTATGCAGATACGAAAAGGACATGCTCGCCTTCACTGGCTGCAGCCACAACCTAACCTCCGAAGAAGCCAAAGAGCTCCGGGAAATGCGGTACAGCGTCCAGCACTGGAAAGAAAAGGACATCGACAGCGAAGAAAAGCGCCAGCAGGGCGGTTGCCCCATGTCCCCCCGAGAAGCCGCGCTATTCCTCAAGGCGATGGGCTACCCATCCTCGACGCGTATATACATCGTCGCCGGCGAAATATACGGCGAAAAGAGCATGGAAGCGTTTCGAGAAGAGTTCCCCGACGTCCACTCCCACTCGACCCTCGCCGCCGAGGAGGAGCTTCGGCCCTTCGAGCGCTACCAAAATCGATTGGCCGCCCTGGACTACGTCGTCGCCCTCGAGAGCGACGCCTTCGTTTATACTTACGACGGGAATATGGCGAAGGCGGTGCGAGGGCACAGGGTTTTCGAGGGGCTAAAGAGGACCGTAAATCCCGATAGGTTGAACATCGTTCGACTTGTCGATTCGCTCGACGAGGGTTCGATTTCTTGGGATGAATTCGCGTCGGAGGTTAAGAGGTTGCACGGGGATAGAATTGGGGGGCCGATGCTAAGGAAACATGGCGAGTCGCTGAGGACGGAGGAGAATTTTTACGCGAATCCTTATCCGGGATGCGTGTGTAAGAAGGCGTCTCGAGAAGTAGGGGACGATCGGAAAAGGGAGGTTCGAAGCGTTTCTTCGCGAAGATAGTTTTTTTTTCGGGCGGTTTAGGTTTGTAGTTGGTGAGAGGCACGTCGAGGAATTACTACACGAGAGCGCAATGCTAGGACGTGTGGTTGCTTTTGTGTTCTTACCATAGATTTTGATGTACACTTACACAGAAAGCCGAGAGAGCTTGCACATATGCAAAAACATACACACATAGACTGAGATTCGATATTTTTGATTAATTTTTTGGTACTTATGTAGAGTTTCGAGTTTTATCTTGGTGGAAATTTTTGACAAACTGCATTTGCTGAAAATAAATTAATCAAGAGTTGGATCTTTGACAATCATAGTTTTCGTGGATTTGAGACCAGTATAGATAGGATAATCAAAGTAAAAAATGAGGTTCAAAATCGACTCGTATTGAAGGCGTGAGAGGACTTCATGGAATTTGAACAATAATGATGAAGAAGAAAAAATATTTTAAAAAAAAAAATTACTTCATTTCCAATAGATAATTGAAAAGGTACAAGTCACGATTATACTACAAATATTACATAGCTGGAGCTGGACGACAAAAGAATCAAAATCAAATGAAATAACACGATAGAAATTGCCAACAATTTAAAGAAACAACAAAACAAATCAAACCAAAAAAAAGTTGCAAAAGCGTACACATCTTTATAACAAAAATCCACACTTTTAATTAACTCGAACACTTGGGAAAATCCGGCGGCGGCGGAGGCAAAGTCGTCTCCTTCGTCGGCCCGTTTTCCACGACAAAGGCCGTCGCCAATCCCCACGGCAAATGCACGTCCAAGTGGCAATGCATAAGCCACACGCCTATCCTCGCACGACCGACAATAACAAATTCAACAGAAGCGCTCGCGTAACAATTTCAAAAATCAAAAATTAAAAATTCATATTTACCAGGATTGTCGGCCCGAAACCGAATAACCGCCCACCCGCCCACGGGCACGGCGATGGTATTCCTCACCTGCGGGTCGACAAAGTTGAACTTTTTCCCATCGACCGAGCCATCGTAGTTCCCGAAACCTTGAGCCAAGACGTAGAAGTTGAACCCATGCAAGTGAATTGGGTGATTTTCGATCCCAATCAAGGCCGTGTTTTGTAGAACGATTTCCACAGTTGCGTTGTACTTCAATTTCTTCACCTTCGTCGATTTCGTCGTGTTCAAAAGCAACGTGTTGAAGCTATTGCTCTGATTCGTATAGTCGAAGACAACGGGCGGGACGTCGGGGAAATCCTCGGTGTAAACACCGCCTACGTTCCTAAAAAACGCTTCGAGCATCGAAATTCTAGTCGGGAATTGGAAAGAAGCGTTGTTCATGCTCGCCGCTAGCATCTGCCCTTGCGGGCCCTGGCAAGCCCGACCGCTAGGGCACGCCGATAGCCCGAGGCCCACCGTAACGAGCATCCGCTCGTCGACCCGTCGGGGCACGGGGCTCCAGAACGGGTTCGAGACCAGCCCGGTTAGGCCCGAGTAGAACCCATGGGCCGTAGGCGTGTCGTTGAAGGGCGGGAGGACGGGCATTTTTGCGATTTTAGCGGGCGATTTCTCGTAGACAAGGACGCCGGTTGTTGTGGTGTTGTCGAAGGGGACGCCAGCCGCGCTTGCGTACGGAAGGGCCGCCATGTAGTATCGGCCCGGCGATTGGTTCGTCGTCAGCAGTACGTCGACGGTCTGGCCCGGCCCGGTGACCACCACGTCGGTTACGTATGGTTTTGTGTAAGAGGCGTCGACGGCCACGACTGTCATGTTGTGGTCGGCGATTTTGAAGAAGAGCTGGTTGTTGAGGGCAGCGTTGATGATGCGCAGTAGGTAGGTCTTTCCCGGGACCACTCTGACTCTAAACATACCTAAATTTTAAAAATATATATACAAAATTAATTAAATATTGCGTGAAACTTAAATTTATATTCATAGAAAACCTATTTAAAAATGAATTACGTTTTGAAGAGCAGGGATAGAGGTCGCCAGGTCGGCCGTTGATCGTATAGGCGTCGGAGAGATTCGGCGCGCCGCCGACGGCTAGGGCTTGGTTTTCGACGTCGATTACGTTGGCATTCCACCATTCTCCTGCAGATTTATAGTATAAATTCTTGTTTATTAATTAATTTTTAAAATATATATATATATGTATATTTTGCGACATTGATAATATAACTAAAATACCTAAGACTAATGGGATTTCTCTATGTGGTTTGGGGAAAGGGTAAGAACGGCCCAATCTTGGTCTAATAATAAGGGCGCCGTAAACGGTGGCTCGGAGCCAACCTACGTGGGCGTGCCACCAAAGGGTTCCTTCTTGACCCGTTACGGTGAACCTGTAAGTGTACTTCTGTCCGGGTCGGATCGGGCACTGGGTCGCGAATTCGGGCCCATCTGACCAACCACTGAGCAGTTGGAAAATACCGTGCCTGTATTATACCAATTAAATAATAATAGCGATCGATTGTCTGTAGATTGAATAACTGTAGGACAAAGATAATGATAGTTTGATTAAATAAGAGAACTCAATGACGCATGGATTAATCCATTGTTTATTTTATTATAGTCGTAAGCCATTTTTATATTATGGGATATCGATAGTTTTTCCCACCCACTTCAGAATACTTGTCTTTGATTTGCATGGACAAGCAATGATAATGGTATGTGATTGTCCGAAAAAAATAATTAGGGTATTTACTCAGTCAATCAAGCTTAAATTGGTCAACATGGTATTGTAGCTTAGACGAAATGTTACGAGTAAGAATCTCACAACCACCAATAAAAGAAAACGTCAATGCTTGAAAATAAAATAGGATCTTTAGATAAAATGGTCATCGTTAAACTTAAAAAAAAAATTAAGGTAATAATGTTATTACCAGTGAATAGTAAGGTTGTAAGGGGACTTGTTAAAAACATGGACGACGAGCGTATCGCCCTCGTGTATACGTATAGTTGGCCCTGGTAAGCTACCATTGACTGCAGTTATCACTCGTTCTTGGCATAGTCTATTCACTGTAAGATTCTTAACCTGCACCATATACATGTAATAACATTAATATGTATTGTACATATATATTTATATATATATATATATAGAGAGAGAGAGAGAGAGAGAGAGGCGACTGTGTGTATGTGTGTGTAAATAATGAATATATGCAGTTTATGTATCAATGCATTACATGAAAAGAATGCTCTACGATTGCAGATGAGGCCAAATTTGCAGAAGCCAAAAGAACCAAACCACAAAATATCAAGAACGCCATTGAACCCGCCAAGAATTAATATATACTTATATCTATGTGAGTATGATGATATTTATAGTAGAAGAGAAACGGATATAGGCGGGCGGCAAAGGGATGATGGTGTGATTTACTAAAGAAAAATTTCAAGTTTAGAAACTTGGCGTGGATGCCATATGGGCTGTCACGATGTGTTTATATATAGGGATTGTTTGTGGGAGTTGAAAATTCAGATAATTTAAATAATTTGCATTAAGTTTCCACGATTGCGTGAGAGGGTGAGTATATGATATAGACATAGAGAAAAAGAAAAGAGCCTCGGATTTTGAATATTTTGGGTGTTAGAGGAAACTTCGTTATCCAACGGTTTTGAGTTGGTCATCAGATTAAATTAAACTATTTTCTTTACTTACCAAATTCAAACAACTAATGAACATACAACGTTAGTAACTACTAACTCGTACGAATCTAATTACTTGTTTATCTCGAAATTTTCTAAGATTTGATCTCAATTAACTCATTAACTATCGCAATTTGCGTGGAAGTGTACTCACTGGGATAATAAAAAGCATCAGCTTAAACGTGAGGGAATTTTTAGAAATATAAATATAAAACTAAAAAAAAATTAATGCAATTAGGCTCTCTGTGAAAAGGATCATTCAAACTGATACGTCATAAATAACCTAGTAATTTTGGGTCATTATTCATTTCGTTAGCTAGTGAAAATAGGTTCTTGTGTACTTTAGTTCTTAAATACTTGATAAATTCGTTGAAGTAGGAAATAGCGTTACAACCCCCCTTTCTCCATCATGGCCACCACTTACTTTCTACGACAAAATCAAATAAGTAATTTTTTATTGTGCGTGGTTATCGTGAAAAAGCGATATGTATCAACTAATATAAACTCAAAGAAGCAACATGTTGAGCTGATCGTATATCGATTACTAAGTCAACCCATGCATAAGATTGGATATCTATTAATATAATTAGGGGTATAAAATTGAGTTTTATTTTATGTAACCTTAACTTTCACGGCAAGATGAATACATCGAAAGTCAGTGTGTCTAGTAGGCCAACAGTCATCTAAAGAATATACGTAGATAGCTTCAACAACCACGAGAAATTGAATATTCAAGATTTATATGTTGACTGCATTTGTCAGTTTGATATCATTTTAGCATTTCCATAATTAATTCTCTAGAACTCTTCGCATTCATTACGTATGTTGCCTCGTGTTAATATATAAATTCAATTTGGCGTAGGGTTTAACGCATATCTTTTTCTAAATTGTGGTAACAAATTGAGATGAGGTAATAAATTAAGGACGAAGGTGAAATATTTTAGAACTTGAGGGACTAATTTGGACATTGTCTATTTATGTTCCCCGAAATGGGCCTTAAAATATCGAGCCCACCACAACGATAGGCCCATTTAAGAAACCGTAGAAAATTTGCCGCTCCCGCCTATTTTAGGTCAAAAAGAATGTCTTCTGACAAAATGGAAATCGACGGCGAATAAACGGCGACCACCGTCGTCGACGACAATAAGGCGGCGACCACAGAAGCTGAGTGAGCTTGTCAGAAATTTCGGTCATTGAAGGGGATTTTTGTTTATGATAGATGAAGATCTCATGATCTTAGAGCTCACGCCATCCATGGAAATAAGTGGGCATCAATAGCAAGGCTATTGCCTGGGAGAACAGACAATTCTATCAAGAATCACTGGGATTCAACGTTGAGGCGCCGTTCGAAGGAGCTCGATAAGCCTGAATTTGAATTCAGTAACATTGCTGTAGCAATTACCCCTGAAGAGTCGAAAGCATTCATCAGAAGGAACACTTTCATATGGGGATTTGAGCTCTTTTAAAGTCAAGGAAAAGATGTCACCTCTATGGAAATCATGGACGATGCTCGCCATGGAGAAAGGACTCAGGAAGATTAAACGGTTAGTGAAAAACAGATTAAGAAGCTGAAAATAATCCCGTGAATGAGACGCAAAGGATTTCAAATTGAGGTTTCAGATCAAAGTAACCCATCTTTGTTCTCTTAGCTCCATTGATCTGCTTCTCGCATATTTTGAAGGTGAAAACAAATACCATTCCCCAAGCTAATTGCTACTGAACGAAGAAAAAACAAGTAAGCTCTCATTCTTAATTTCTAGTTAATATAATGATACAAAAAACAAGAATCTCTAAATAAGTTGGGAATAAAATGGGGTGACCCGTTTGAATCATTTGGAATAAAATCTCTGACCTGTTTCTCTCTCATTGGCAAACAAGAAACCAAGATTCAAAATCATTCTCTGTAGTCAGCGGCACATGAACCAACATTCAAAATCATTCTCTCTAATCAAGGATCGGTGTAATGGAGAAGTATCCCATCCCGCCAGGCGACTTCTTCAAGAGACATTGTAAGCAAATGTAGAAAATACCGGAAACTCATCGTCCTTCTCGGCTCCGGCCCGCACCGCAGGTTAGAACCATGGTTCTGAAACCGGGTTTTCGAACCGGACCGGAAATTTTAGTGGTTTAAGGTTTAGTGGTTTAACCGGTATAAAACCGGAATCAAACCGGAGTCAAACCGGTATATTGAAATATATATATATATATAATATTTTTGTGATTGAATCAACTAAATAATAGGTTATATAGATGTTTATTTAATAACCTTTTCTATTTTAGAATTTTATAAAAATGAGGGTCAAAATTAAATAAAGTAAATTGTATTGGTAGTTAAAATTAATTATACCAAGGACTATAGAAATTAAAACTATAATTTGGGGTCTAAAGTAAATAAAAATAAAAAACAGGGTCCATTAAATAATTTCAAAACAAAAAATATATGTGGAGGATTCGAACCCAGCGAACAAGAATAAAGGCCCAATACTCTACCACTAGACATAATTCAATTATCTGTAACCTTGTCCATTTACTTTTCTTACGTTAACTTTCGTTTTTACTTTTTTTTAAATAAGCTCAACCGGACTGGAATCGGACCGGATTTCCGGCCGGCCCGCCGGTTTCCGGCCGGAACCGGCCGGTCCGGTCCGGTTTTTAAAACCTTGGTTAGAACTACACGCCCTCAATGCAGTGGATAGGCAGTCGACCGTAATGTCGCCCGACTTGCTTGACTTTCTGGTCAGACAGTGCCAGAGTCTTGTTATAAGATCTTCTAACAACGGCCTGCTACTCTTAGAAGATAGCAAATCGAGGCTGAATGGCCGCTATGCTTGTTTAATCCCGCAACTCAAAGCTTTCTCAAGATCTCAAATCCCTTAGAGTGATCCTCTTTCAACCTTGGTATTCGACTGCAACACCGAAAAAGAAGGCGATCTTAACTACTTGATGGTTGTCAAAAAATGCGGAAGCCTCGACCACTCTTATGTCAGTCCTACGCGTATATACTTGCCGGAGTTGGAACTACTCTTGGTCCGGTGTCTATCGTCGGTCCGTCCAGCCAGAGTTCCAACTCTGGCAAGTATATACGCGTAGGACTGACATAAGAGTGGTCGAGGCTTCCGCATTTTTTGACAGCCATCAAGTAGTTAAGATAGCCTTCTTCTTTTTCGGTGTTGCAGTCGAATATAAGGCCGAAAGAGGATCCCTCGAAGGGATTTGAGATCTTGAGAAAGCTTTGAGTTGCGGGATTAAACAAGCATAGCGGCCATTCAGCCCTCGATTTGCTATCTTCTAAGAGTAGCAGGCCGTTGCTAGAAGATCTTATAACAAAACTTCGGCACTGTCTGACCAGAAAGTCAAGCAAGTCGGGCGACATTACGGTCGACTGTCTATCACTGCATTGAGGGCATGTAGTTCTAACCTGCGGTGCGGGCCGGAGCCGAGAAGGACGAATAGATGAGTTTCCGGTATTCTCTGTATTTGCTTACAATGTCTCTTGAAGAAGTCGCCTGGCGGGATGGGGTACTTCTCCATTACACCGATCCTTGATTAGAGAATGATTTTGAATCTTGGTTCCTGTGCTGTTGATTACAGAGAATGATTTTGAATCTTGGTTTCTATGCCGCCGATTACAGAGAATGATTTGACTCTTGTTTGCCAATGAGAGAGAAACATGTCAGAGATTTTATTCCAATGGATTCACCCCATTTTATTCTCAACTTATTTAGAGATTCTTGTTTTTTTGTATCATTATATTAACTAGAAATATGAAAGCTTACTTGTCTTTTCTTCGTTCAGTAGCAATTAGTATGGGGAATGGTATTTGTTTTCACCTTCAGAATATGCGAGAAGCAGATCAATGAGAGCTAAGAGAACAAAGATGAGGAAACTTACTTTGATCTGAAACCTCAATTTGTAATCCTTTGCGTCTCATTCACGGGATTATTTTCAGCTTCTTAATCTGTTTGCATCCTACAAAAGAAAAGTAGAAAGGTTGTCATCAGTGGCGGACCCAGCCTACTGGGCCTGGGGGGTCAAGATTTTAGGCCAACCCAGTTAATATCCAGCCTATGTTCAAAAATAAGATAAAAAGCTCACTTGGGGGGTCGAACCCAAGACACTTTGCGACATATGATCTTTACTTCTAGTATAAACCCACTAGACTACCGTCAATTTTCGTGAACTTCTATGCATATACATACTTACTATTCTCGCGGCCGGGGGGTCAACTGACCCCCCAAGGGTATACGTGGGTCCGCCCCTGGTTGTCATCCTTAGTCTAAGTACTATGGAGACTAGACTATATGTATATGTTGCAGATCACTTAAGTTTCAGAACACTGATTATCACGTTTGTGTCTTTTCTGCTATTTGTGTTGTTAGTGATATTTTGCTGCACTTCATTTCGTGTAATATTAGATGTTAAGTCCGTACAGAAATTCGAGGACCCTTCAGCGGTGAATGTCTGAAAGAGATGTTACACACAGAGAAACGGAATAGACCTGAAAATGCAACCGAGAAATCTATACAAGAAAACATTTAGCTTCTGCTCCTCTTAGCTTCAAGATTCGTAGCTTCTTTGAGCATTTCTTGTCCATCATTTTCCATCCCAAGCACGAAGAGAGAAGCAGCTTGCAGATAAAACGCAGTCGGCCATTCTGGCGAAACCACGACCGCTTGCACAGCATCAGCTAACGCTTGATTTGGCATATCACACATCAGAAAAGATAGGCATCTTCTTGCATAAACGGTAGGAGATACCATCGTTCCCCCGTCGATAAACTACAGAAAACACACACACGCGCACATTAGTTTGTCGATAAAAGTAGATCATTTCATTACAGTTCTTGGGCTTATGTTGCTTCATATAGTTATTTACCTGTGTGTAGCAGTCGATGGCTGCGTTGAATTCCTTGGCTCGAAAAGCAGCATCTCCCTGCTTCTTGGAGCTTAGGGTTTCCTGCATTTGATCGGTCCACACTTGAAAAGATAGCTGCTGCATCCAAAAGGAGAAACGACGTGAAAAAGGTAAGTGGGCCGACTTATTTTTTGAAATTCGTATTAAATACAAACCTCGTTGGCAATCCCTTCGTCGTCTTTGTACCCAGCCTTGTCCAAGATTTCGTGTATGGCAGTGAGATCCATTCTCAGGCAAGCTTCGCCCGTAGGGCTGAGAACTAGCGGTTGGGTTATGTTAGAGTTCGCTCGAGAGATTCCAAGCAAAATATGAGATGGGACCTGAGATTCATTCACACGTAAGTTATTCGATCGAATTTCTTACATAATTAGACGATGTTGAAGCTTTTACCTCTGTTTCTTTCTGCAGAGGTGACAGAGAAGAGACGAGGGACTTCACATTGGGCCTCTCTCGCCCTTCGTATTGCAGGCAGCGTGTGGCGAGACGAACTAACTCTGTACCTTCGTCGTTCGAGAAGTGTCCCTCAAGGCAAGAATCCATGAGCATCAAGAAGTTCTTTCCTCGGATGAGATCGAGCGCCTGTCCAAATATTTTTTTTTGTCAGAAAAATACGCCGAATGGCGCTGATTAAGGTGAAGTTGATTGGTTAGAAAATAATAAAGAACGAAAATCGTACATGGCTTGGAGGGATATGCTTGCCACTTAGAAGATCGAGCAACATTGTACCGAAGCTGTAGACTACACTTTCCGGCGTCACCCTACCTGCGTATGGTCGGAAAAGATGATGAAGAAGGTAGGTAATCAAAAGAACAGTAGAAATATCGAATGTTATTAATTAACTGCAAAAAAAAATGGTTCTTTTTTTTCTTTTTACCAGTTCTCAAGTACTCTGGCGGCGTAAAGGCCAAGTTCGTGCTGTAGCTCTTTCCATCTCTGCTGTTCTTCATCATACCGAAGCAAGACAACCTCGGATTTCCATCCTACAAAGGTGATAACTTAGTTACTATGTCATAGTTATTACAACGATTTTAAAAACACGACATTTTCCACCTCATCAAACAAGACTCTGTAAGCATTGAGATCATGGTACAACGCCCTCCCTCGGGCGCTACAGTACTCAAGAGCTTGAGCCAAATACAGAGCGACCCTTAGCCTCATAGCCCATTTCATGGGCTGTGTGTCCCCTGTTTTTATAATGTAATAACTTTATTTATCAGAATACTAATCTAAAAAAGATCGCATTTTTCTTCCAACAGTTCACCATGGATGATGAGCTCAGTGAAACTCACAATGGAACAAATGCTTAGCCAAAGTCTCATTTGGCATGAATTCTGCTACAAGCAATCTCTCTTCTCCTTCGACGCAGCAACCTATCAGATTGGCCAGTCGTTCGCTTCTTAGGCTCCCAACTGCCTTGGCTTCATCCTTTTAATCAATCGTTAACCACTTCAATGATCGGAACAAAACCATGTAAGAGAAATTGATGATCAATTTTCGATGTACTTACCAAGAATTGCCTAGAATCAGGCCAAGCTGACTTGTTAAACCTCTTAACAGCAATCCATCGTTCCTTGTCAAGAAGGCCTTTGTAAACTACGTTGGGAGCTTTTTCTCCGTGCTCTGAGACTATGTTGTCCGAAGAAAATCCGTTCGTTGCAGCTTTTAGCTCTTCCCAGGTGAACTCTTCGAAGCTTGGGAATGCGTTCTTCTCTCCATTTTCTGGCGAAAGAACAGAAAACCCATTAAAGAAACCATCACATATTCAAGAATATATATACGTATTATATGTCTAACCATGATCAGAGGATTGAAGAACAGATGGCTTCAGATGTGAATGCCACCAGCAGAAGGAGAACTTTGAGCACTTTCCACCCATTTAACGATGATAGAACTTAGAAGGTACAGATTTATTGAAAAAAGAAATGAACTTGCGTATCCCTTTTTAATACAGGAGATATAATGTTTAGTTGGGCAGCATTGGGATGTTATATGTAGGAAAAGATTGGTTTTTTTTTTTTTTCAGATTCGAGAACAGTAATTCTGTAATACAGTAGACTCGGAGAAGAGAGAGAGATAAAGATTGCTTTTTTAAGCTTGTGTTATTTCACATATGAAGAAAAGCATGCATCATATATTCGTTCTCAGAAACATGAGATTGGTATGTGAGGGCGTACTATCGATATGATTTTTTCTCATGTGGTCGCACTTTTTTGAACAGTGGTACAAGGAAAGACCCTATGTTCTGTAAAAGAAAGGACCTTTTTATATTTATTTTAGTTTCTAATTTATTTTAGCTTTTAGCTTTCTGCTTTTTATGCTGCATGCCTTTGAACTACCATCATCATTCTATCTTAGTTGGGTTTTTTTCCTTTGTTTTGATGATAACAATAATTATTATTTTTTTTTCGAAACGATGATGGGTATATATAGTGACATTTCTGAAAAATAGACAAAAAAGGCTATCAAAGAGAATATATTGAAATTTTGAATGAAAGGGTCACTCTCTTCTTTATAGTTATAGTACAAGAAAATATCATGTGACGGATTCGAGATCGTCCCTTATGTCTTTTTATTTTTAGTTTCAAGAGGTACATTATTGATTGCATTGTATATATTTTGCAAGATAATATCCAAGTTTGATAGTTTAAAAAGGAAACATCTTTTTTCACTATCTGTTTGAATCTTGAGTCAAACTTACTATATCTTTTTTATCATTTTATATTTACTCCATTTTTGAATATCATTTATCTCAACCACCGTCTAGAAATTCCGACAACATAGCATGTGTTGTGCACCGATTAATTTGAGGAAACAAATGTTTTCTTGTTTTATTGGCATATGATTGTGCCCATTTGAGGCATTATTTATACTAGTAATTTGGTGCACAATCTACACTTGTGCAACCAAATTATAAAGACTGACGTGTACTTTTATTTTACATATTATGAACGTGACAAAAACGTCTTGGGAGGTTTCGTCCAAATAAACGTGTGTTGGTTACTGAATTTTTTAATTTTATTTATTATTAATTGAAATGAATTACAGACCAAATTAGATGTTAATTTGACAGTTTTTATCGGGCCCTGAGGCTTTATATAATAGAATAGATATTTAATTTTTGTAACTTGTTCACGCTAATATGCAACTAATTGAAAATTGTGATTCTTTTATAAAAGTGCGAGTAAGCGTGACTCAATGATGACATTAGGGATAACTGATTAACTATTGACTGAATATGCTCTGGTTCCATGCAAATATAATGAACCATGAAATTTTTAGCCAGGTAATTACCAATTTAATAATTTGACTCTCCACAATGTTTTCTCTGTGTTGTTGTCGACGAATATGATGAAGTATGAGACAATCCCAACCCCACCTCCTAAATATATATATATATATATATATATATATATATATAGGTGGGGTTGGGATTGTCTCATACTTCATCATATTCGTCTATATATATATATATATGTCTATTTTATGTAATTAAAACATGCATCACATAGTATCTATGTGATATGATCCTAATCCGTTAATACAATGAAATATTTGACCATAAACTTGAATTGTCATCTAAATGATATTAGTTCAGTTCAAGTGGTCATAGGTACAGAAACCGTTTATCATTCAAATTACTTGCATAAATTGCGCCAACATGATTCACTATCATCACAATGTGTGTGTGTGTGTTGGGGGGGGGGGGGGGGGGGCCCTTCTTATCTTTCCCATATCTATTTTATAATTTTTAATATGATACAAATTATAAACACATAAGGGGACAATATGCCGCGCAAAAGCATCAACATAAAGATATCATGTCATATAGGCATCACATGGATGTAAAATAACATGTATAGATGCGCTGTTTCACAGCCCATTCCCTTATGTAGTAGTAGTAATAATAATAATAATAATAATAATAATAATAATAATAGTAATAAGAAAAATAATACGGTGAATCAACAGAAAATAAACGTTTATATAAAAAATTTGTAAGTCAGTACTCATGTCAGAAAAAAATTTATACAAGTACTCGCTTGATCGTGTGTACCATTTTTCCAAATCTTGACGTATCTTTTTATATATGTATTACGTACCACGTCGTTTAATTGGTACTTATATTGTTTCTATACGTCATCTTAATGTGTTATATGATGTATCATTCCTCTGTGTTATGTATCACAATGCGTTTATCAATGATACATAAATGTGTTATATGACGTACCTTGCGGCTGGCCGGTTACCAATTTGCAAGAAATTTTAGTTATCTACATATAAAAAAATACTGACAGGATATTAACTTGTAACTTTTTATATAATTAAGTACTTTTATGTAAATTTCCCTAATAATAATAATAATGATAATAATCGTAAATAATAACAATAATTAGAGAGAGTATATATGGTGGCATCCCAAATATATATGTAAGAGGATAGGACTGTAATAAACCAAACTAGGCTGATTTGAGCTTGATTAGTCAATCAAGTTCGAATTCGAACTTTTTATTAAAAAACAATAATAAGTATTTGCTGACAAGAAAGTATTTGATGACTTCAGTCACAGTAGATGAAGTAGTTTACAGTGTATTTGAAGAAAAAAAAAAAGGAAAATAAGAGAGGGAGACAGCAATTGAATTGAAGTGATGCACAGCACTCTATACGACGCCATTGATGACTGCTTCGACATGTACAACGTTTCTTTCTTCCATAATCTTGCCATTGATTTGAGTTCTTGGCCTCTGCAAAAAAAAAAGAAAAAGAAACGTAAGATTAAGAAGATGTGGAAGAAGCGAACGTAAAAGGAAGAAGTTGAGTTTTCGTTTCGTTTCATACCCAATCAGCTGAATCTAATGAATTCCCATTTAGTAGTCTGCCATTCTCTTCTTTGGTACTCTTACTTTCTTTCGTCAAAGGTAGTAATACGATCGCCGAACTGCTGTTAGAACGGTCGGGCAACTCTATTCGCGACACAAACAAATCAAAGCTAAATTAATATGGAGAAGGAAAAAGAAAAAAAGGGGAAAAAAGGTATCGAAAAATGTCGAAACCTGGCAACTTTTTGTCGAGGAAGAACACAACCAAGTTCACGGTGTACCTACAGTATAACATTATACGATCGAACGCAAATTTTTACAACCTCAATCAGACGAGTTTGTATGTAAGAATTTGAGGTTTTATCTTACCATGCAACTACGACGTCGACTGTGTAGTGTTTTCGCGATGCAACGATCAGAAAGCTCTGAATCACAGCCGTCGACCAAGCGAGCTGCTTTATGAATCTACGTATGTTTCGAAAAAAAATTCAAGAACTAAGATGGGATTATTATCTTTTGCAAATCGACATAGTAGAAGACATTTTATTCGAAGAAATAATTACCGTAAGGAACCATATTTATGATATGTCCTAACGAAGACAAGGGAGAATATCATGTGGGAAGAAAATATCAAGTCACCGCAGCCATAAAGGACCCCTCGAGGAACTGCACAAAAAAAAAAATTGGAAAATGGCAATGAAGAAGGTAACTCAAAAGTTCGACAGGGTTATGACATTGGTTTTAAGGACGAAAGAAGGGAAGAGAAATAGAAAAAAGAAAAGGTTTACATACTAATTACAAGAACTTCAAGTATATTGTCAGGACGAGGCAATGTAGCAAGCTTCGATCCCTATATAGCAGCAAAAGGTAGAAAGATATCAAAATCAAAACGAGCAAGAAGCATCAGGAATAAATAAATAAATAAAATTAATAAATCACGAACGTTCCCACCTCTCTACAATGGTAGTTCGGTCCTGGAAGTTGGGTAGAATAGAATGTTACGATACGAAGAAACTGGCATGCCTGAAGAAAGGGAAAAGAAAGATGAAAAATTGAATCTTGTATATCGAATTTATGACGTGACAGATAAAAAATGATTTTTCCCGCCAACTTATAACGACCCAATGGGAGAATAGTCGAAATAACGAACTTACCACTAAGAATGCAAACACACGGCACCATATAAGGACGGTGTAAATTTTCTTGCTCTTGAATATAAATGGATGGAAAGTCCACTGCACAACAGATTATATTAAAAGAACGTTTCGTAAGAGTGGCATTTGTCGAAGTGGAAAATGGCTTGCAAGAAAAAAAAAACAACTCACCGATACGAAAGATAAGAAAATGAAGGTAAATACAAATTCGCTAATGTATGCTCTGTCTTGTCCGAGTTCCTACAATTTTTTTGCAAGATAATATATAATGATATAAATCAGATTATGTGTGTCCAAGCTTGCTTGCAATCAAAACAATTGGGAAGAAAAATTGAAAAAAAAAAAAAGTTATGCTCACCGGGAGAAGATAGAAACCGACATCTTGAAGTATTGGTCCTGGCCGATGAAAATAATGAACCCCTCGGGCAGCTAATCCATGAATGTACTATTGAAGAAAAAACAGAAATATTACATCTTAAAACTCGACGAACAAACAAGGAACACTAATAGCATCAAGAAATTAGCTGAAACTGACTATAACTCTCTGTAAATCAAGAATGGGTGAAGGTGACGATTCGAAACTTTTTACCACTTAAGCAAATGGCAAGCGAAAAGAGCAATACTAAGAATTGTATCCAGGGATGGCTACACACGGTATTACGATTAGATATTTTCCAAATCAGACAACATTTCCTAAGCTGTCAAAAAACATAGGATCAAGGACTAGATTGTGTACAAAGTCACTGCAATGGCACACAAATGGGATGAAGAACAGAACATGGAATGGCCATTACTGGTCTTAGGTTCAATAACATGAAAATCAACCCCATAAAAAGATTTAAAAAAAAAACTTGAAGAAAACCACAAGTTAAATGGTAAGCATAGAACAAACCTGACAAATTAAACCCCCTAAGATGTACTTCCAATTCTCTGCAAGCAAGCTGATTTCTACCGTAGCCTCCGCGCAGAACCTTTTCCATAGCTTCTCATCACAAAGACAGATTAAAAAAAAAAAGAACTATCCCAGTCAGCTATAATCAAGAACCTAGCTATGACTGTTGAAAGAAAACTCATGGCAAAGCAAAAAGATTGAAACACAAAAAGTAGACGATGGCGAACCTTTGAAGCCTCGCGACCAACGTAAAACGACATATCTCTGTGTTTGTGACAGCAAACGATACTGTCATATCACATTACGACCTAACTTTTTTCTTCAAAATCACCTCTTTTATCTTCTAATTACTCTTTTTTGCTTTCTGCCTGAGCTGATCTGAAAACTCCGCAGCCCACTTTCCCAAAATCTTGAAGGCGAACAAAAACGATTGAATTCTGCAACTTTGAAAAATCGACGATCGAAGTCAGTAAAGGGCTGGTTTTAATCCGCTCATCTCTACCTCGAAATCATTTGATTTTCCCTCTCTCAAAGAAACCTATTTTTTTTCTGTAAAAATCGTTTCTTTTTCTTGTTACTAGGTTGTATCGTGTCCCTTTTGCCAAGATTATTTATATTTATTTTTATGCTCCTAAGCAGTTCAGAGTGTATTTGATTTGTCCGCTAAGAAAGCGAGTTGATTGAAGATATACTCGAGAGCGTGAGAAGGAGAACAACTCTCTTTAATTCTTTTTTTTATTATTTTTTAAAAGGAAACTGTCACGAAGATAGCTGCAAGAAAATGACTTGGTATGAAACAAACTAAATATAAATCATACAAGTGTAACTACACATGTTAATTGTAGAACAATAAACTAACAAAAAGAAAGATGGACCTTTGCAATTTAAATACGAGTCTAATTGCTAGTGATGTGTCAAAAGTGTCATTAAAAAGTTATATTACACGTAGCTTTATAGTTTTCTTCATCCATTTTCTATTATTCTGGAATATGTTGCCGTAACATAGTGCATTGAGTTTTCAAAAAATAACCTTTTCTTGTAAAAGAAAATATAATTTTAAGGATAGTTTTGCCTTTTAAAATCCACATTGACATTGTCACACTAAGTTCTGAACAATATCATAAACTGCCAGTTATTATACCACAAATCTGCTATGTGAGCCTCGATTTGCAAGGATATAATGGTCAATAATACATACTTGGACCCTATTTTCTAAAATCAGAGGCTATTTACTTGAATATCATTCCAACCTATTAAGTTGCTTATCATATAAAACACCATAGCCATCTATTATACAACTATTATTCATGCACCCTCAACTCGTGTGTTATAATATATAATTATATAAGATGAAATTAATTTTAATTTATAATACTTAATTGAATTGTAATTTTAATTTAATTATGAATATATATATATATAAATTATAAAATTAAAGGTAGATGAATTAACTAAAAATAGCGATTAACTAAAAATAATAATTAAAAGATAATGGGTAATATTTAATTTAAATATTGATTTATGTTGTGAAATTGACAGATCAATGGGCAGTTATACTCACCCCTCGAGTTTAATAAAATCGAATAGGGTACTAACAACAAAACCGGAAATAAATCCAAATATATAAACCGATTTACTTTGCGCAAAACCGTCGACCAAATCGGAGTTAGCACTACCGCCACGGCCGCGAATGCCAACACCTCTCATCACATAGCAGACTGATTTTGCGCTTTTTTGGTCAAGAAAAAGTAGTGTTGCCGTTTATCTTTCGCCAAAAGGATTTCTTTCCTCGGCACTAATATCGTCGGTATAAAAGCATACCAAATTCGCCGACGATATAACAGGGCATAACATACGCCTTATACCTTCAGTCGTAGCTTTTTGGCTCGTCTTTTCGTCGTCTAGCGAGGTCATCATCTTCCGCTCGACAGCAGAACCCTTCCCCTCTAAATCGATTCCACTCTATCCATTATCTTTCTCGATTTCGATGCGCTCTTTTTCTCCCCCGTTTTCCACGCTTCGATTGGGAGGAGGCAACTGCACATTTCTCGGCAACTAATAATATGAGAGCGCAGTTTCGCACTTTTTCGTTAGCTTCATTCAGGCGCCGAAGATACATCCCATCGAAGAGCCACTCGGCCCAGAATCTGCTTTCGGTCTACGCCTTCCTTGGCAAAAACTTGAATTGATGGACGCCAACGTACGGGAAGTAATTTTGCTCAAGTAGCGCAAGAGCTTCACTTGTCGAATCGAATGAGAATCATAAACCACTTGTATATTTGTGCAGAAAAACTTAGTTCTTTCATATCCCTACCAAACAAGCATATCCAAGCCCCAAAATGGACAACATTTTTAAACAAAGACTCGATTTTTATTACATCAACAAGGAATCATCAACACCCAATAGAGCATCTAGCTCAGTGGTTAGCCATATTTCCTAATTTGATCTTTCTTGGAAATATGTCGGCCCTTCCAACGTCGTGGGGGCATTCATTCTTAGGATTATTGGCCATGTATGTCCATCTTCTATCTCCATAGCAGTCATTGCTTACATGGGCCTTTGGGAAGAACAGAGCGGGCGGGCGGGCGGGCATAGCTTTGCAGCTAAATCGTCGACTTGAATCTCCCTTCAGTTCGAATCAGAAGCTTCGTTGTTAGAGTTAGCATGGCCCCCACGGCTACGAATGCTAAGATCATTCATAGCAGAGAAGATTGATTCTGCATTTTCTTGGGCGAGGCAAGCAGCTTGGCTCGGAGGAGCTCGATGGCGACTTGGCTCGGAGGAGTTTGTCTGAATTATCAAATACATTATGCTTAGTTTTCGATTATGGTTAGAAATAACAATGATACAAGGATGCCCTTACTTGCAAGAGCCGTTCTTCATGAAATAGCTCCCATTTTTCTGTTGCCATGTCAAAGACTGCTTCCTCCTCACGACCATCGTATAAAATCTGCAACAATTACGAAAAAAGGTAAGAGACGACGAACATCATATTGAACGTTGGCAAAAAGGAAGCAAAAGAAGAGAGATAAAGGAAAATATCTCATCACCTTGTGCATCTTCGTCGCGGGGTCGTATGAGAGGATAGTGCCCGGGCGGAAACTACATATAAAGGAAAAAACAATGAATGTAAAGATAATCCCATATTTGCACAATTTCAGAACCCAAGCTTGGCATAAAATACATCATAGAAGCCAATACTTACCTTTTGTTCTTACGCCGATACACTTTGATCCGCGTATTGATCCATTCCTCGCCCTCTTCCACCATTTTCTTCCCTGACGAATATTTCTTGCTGCGCTTCTTCTTCCTCGAGCTCCCCATTTCAGACCCCTCCGTCTACATTAACCAACGCAAAGAAAATCACAACAGAAAAAAGAAAAAGAAAATCATTGACCAATGTCACCCGTAACATATTATCAAACTTCACTGCTGATAATAGCGGTTAACATACCTTTGCAGTACTCGCTTTTGGCTCATCTTCTCCTCGTTCAACGACCGTTTGAACATCTTCTACTTTCATAGAAGAACCCTTCTCCAAATTGACCGGTGCGCTCTTTTTAGCAGGGCCCGAGGAATCAGCAGCGACAGAAGAAGAAGATGAGGACTTCTTTTTCCCACGTTTCCCACGCTTCAATTTCGAGGAGCCAACTGCGTCTTTCTCAGCATCAATCTGAGAGCGCAGTTTGTCGCACATTTCGTTTACTTCGTTAAGACGACGTTGGTACATCTCCTCATTGCTTATCGCAGGAGAAGTCGAACCGACGCCGTCCAACATACTGAAGTAACTTTCCTCGAGATCCTTGAACGTCTCAGTTGGCTCCTGAAAAAGGAAATGAGAAAGTAAACAATCTTAGTAATGCACAGAGCAAATGGATCAAGAAAAAATCGAATCTAAGTAAGGCTGAGTAGAAGAAACAAACCTCGATATCGAATCTATCGGTGTGCCCGAAATAGATGACGTCACGGACTATCCCGCTGTAGTCATCGTGAGAAATCTTCTTCTGTTTGTCGGCGTCTATGAGCCAAGGCTGGAGCTTCTTCGAGTTTCTCTGGAATATTTTTATTCCCAGCTTGAACAAGGCAGGCGCTATATCCTGAGAATAACAGTAAAATAATGATTGCAATGTGTTAAGCAGGGGAAAAACAGCGCGTAAGTAACTAAAAAAGAACAAATCACAGCTTATGAATAAGTACCTCGTTTGCCCGTTCTACGGTAGCCAAGAGGGGCTTCAGAATCTCCCATGAGAACTCATCGCTCTGTTCGATGATTGAGCTCACGACTATCTCGATGAACCCAATCATGAATGCACATGGGTTGGACCTTCATAAGAAATTAAACCTAAGTTATGTGACTCTTGATCATTCTCAAGTAAACATAAAGAGATATGAAATATGGAAAGAGAAACTTACTTAACGGCATCGAAGAAGCGGTGAAATATCATGCTCACCAATGGCTCACAGTCATCAAGGTCTAACAATAGCACCATCGTTTTGAACCTCGCCATGATGTAGAGAATATCCAGCGCTATTAAGTAAGCGTACATAGGTTCTCCACACAAGAACTTGAATGCCAAAATGAAGAGCATGAATACTTCCTGCAACCAACCATAAGAGAATGAGAAAAAAATAGAGCATATGGTTTTTGTTTAATGCTATACGTATTTCGTATTAAAAGCTTAGGTAGGAAAGTTTGCGCCCACCCTCATGACGCCGTCGTTATAGGGTTGAGTTGGCGCGGATATTCTCATGAGTTCGTTGTGGTTAACTGCCAATTGGAGCTGGATTTTCCGATCTGTTTTCTTGAACAGTCGGTCATCCATAAGCCCAATCATGAGTGGCCCGAGAGCTTGCTTTGTCGACGTCGGCGGGCCTTGGTAGACCACTGTGAGGACGTCTTTTGCTTCCTGAATTTGAACACCAATGGAATGGTTAGGAGCATTAATGAGATGGGAAATGATATCGAAATTGAGGATTTTTGCGCATCTGATATGCCAACTAATTTACCGAAATTCATGTGCATCGAAAAGTCCATGTGGGTTCTTGGTTAACTAGCATTCTACTAAATCAGAAAGACTCAACACATTCATTTGACATAAAGGAATCAAGTTATCCATAGATTTGCCCCAATGCAGCTATCCCAGATATTCAGACGTGGTAAATCTTTTCTTCTACATGGTAAAGTAAAACAAGAGCTGAATGATCAACGGTATTCGTAAAACTAACATTTTTTTCTAGAAATCCCAACGATATCCTAAAACACAGCTACTTAAATGAATGCAGGAAAATCCCGAATCGTATAAACTTCCTAAAAAGATCTAAATCTCCAGCAACATTAACCCAACAATCATAAGAATCTCATTCCGAAAGGAGCATAAAAATCCCAACAAAGTGACCAGATACAAAAACTGCATATATCTGCACTAAAATTGGGTCTCCATATCCCCACGAACGCACATAAATCATACCCAAGAAGCACAAAAAGAGAACAGCTCACTTTAACCTTACACAGACACAACAGACTACGAATTAAAGGGAAAAATCAATAAGCTTTGACTACCTCAAGAACGCCCAGCAACTTCTCGTTATTCTTAGGAAACTTCTGAAGCTTCTTCCCAACAGCCACCAAATCCTTTTCAGTCTTCTGGCGCAGCTCAGCCCGGACAGCATCGGAAACTTTGGAAGTCGAAGCCATTTCTCAATAATCTGTTGAATTACGAAAAGAGAACAAAGAAAACGTAAGGAACTAAATTAAAATAGCCCACAATTATATACAAGCTCCTCAATAAGAAATCGGAAATTAAAATCAGAAGACGTTACAGGACCGAATAAAAACAAGAATCCACACCTAACGCTGATGATGTAAGGTGGGAGTAATATCTGGATCTCTTGCAAATTGTCCTGCATGCAGAGCCCTCAATAAATAGGCCTTTTTCCACTGTAATCTTTTGACGTTGCCGTTCATTATTGCAATTTTCCGATTTTCGAAATCGGAATATTACAAAGATCTCAACTTTTTTTCCCCATTCTCCCTGGGATTATAAGGGAATGTTATTATGGAGATATCGCTGAAATTTATTGTCAGCTGAAAAGTTGAACCATAATGCATGTATCTCATGTTTTGGGAATTTGGAGGGGTTTTTCCTTTCTTTTCATTTTCAAAAGTTCATTTATTACAAAAAATAGTAATAATTAGAGTCGGATTGACAAAACAATTACGGTATTTTTAGGAAAATATTTAAAAAGCATACTATATGTGCAACAATATTGATTGATACATTGAACTTTCGGTTGATTTACTTCCATCAAACTATTAAATTATGAAGAACTTCCAAAATTTTAATGTGTCGTTTTCATATAATAAATCTTTTTAAATTTAATTTTAACTGTGTTGCTAGTGGATTGTTTTCACCTAATGTATATTTTTTCATTTTTGTTGAATTAAAAATGACAATGTAAGTGAAAAAGTACTTGATAATCGCCAAATATATAAATTTTTGCCGATATATAAGATTTCCGCACTAGACAGATACATCGACGCCCGAGGGTCTTTTGGCATCAGATGCCTATCTATTTTATTATTGTTCGGCATCATATCATACTACCTTCCAAACAATTTGGTGCGTCAATTATGTTATTCTTCATATTCTAAGTTCATTATAATTATAACCTTACATCAATTATATATATAAAAAAATAAATTAATTCTTCATTTTTAAAAATAAAGTAATATATCGTAATATTGCACATGCATTGAACGTGGTTAACATAACCAATTAATTTCACCGTCAAGATTCCACCATTCAATTGAAGCAAAAAAAAAATACATGGCGTTCCTCGTACATCATTAGAAACTGCATTGCTGAAAAAAAAAAGGAAAGAACTAAATAAAAATTGCATGAGTAATCTCATCAAGTGATAAAAGTATGGTTTGTATGTTAGAAGGATTAATCACGCTTAATGGGCTCACTAATTACTCGGCATGGCCCTATTACGCATTCATGTGTTCGCTAGATTTTTAAAACTTCAAATTAGAATAATAAGTAATAATAAGAATAATCATTAAATATGGGTATTTTTCCATCTTTTTCCAAGTCTACAACAACACTATTATTTTTTTTTTTTGTTAAAAAGTAAGTAATAATTAGACAACAAGAGTGCCAACGACTCTGTAAAGGAGTTTTGTTCCATCTCTAATAATTTATTTCTCTCTAATAATTTATTTATCTTTGTGGCTTTTCTCCCATACAACAGAAATTGGCACAACTCAGAAAAAAAAAAAAAAACGAAAGATCACCAAAAAAATAAAAAAGAAAATAAAAAATAGAAAGCATTTCCCAGTTTTTCCGAATCAATCTACTACACGGCGGAACGCGTCAATCAAATCTCGGCCTTGCGATTATCTGCGCTCGACATTGATGTCATAATTGCAAGGTAATGTTTTCTTTTCCCATTTGTATCGCATGCATTATTTGATTTGCCCAATCGATCTGTTTTTTTCAGGGTTTACCCCAATTTTTTTATCATCAATTGAAAAATTTATTGGCAGATATCGAATCAAGGGTGACAGCGATCTTCATCTGCAGTGATTGAGATCGCGATAATCTGAAAGGTTTTCTCATTCGGTTTATACGGAGATGACGGTTTTTCAAATTAGGGATGTTTGGGCCGAAAATTTGGAAGAAGAATTCGAATTAATCCGCGAAATCGTCGATCGATACCCTTACATCGCCATGGACACCGAATTCCCAGGAATCGTGCTGAGGCCCGTGGGCAATTTCAAGACGTCGAGCGACTACCATTACCAAACCCTAAAAGAGAACGTCGATTTGCTGAAGCTGATTCAATTAGGGCTAACCTTCTCCGACGAAAAGGGGAATTTACCCACCTGTGGCACGGACAACTACTGCATCTGGCAATTCAACTTCAGGGAATTCGACATTGAAGAGGACGTCTTCGCCAATGATTCCATCGAGCTTCTTCGCACGAGTGGGATCGATTTCGTCAAGAACAACGACAGGGGAATCGATGCCTGGCGATTCGGTGAGCTTCTGATGTCTTCGGGGATTGTTTTGAACGACGGGGTGAGTTGGGTTACCTTCCACAGTGGCTACGATTTTGGTTATCTGATCAAAGTGCTGACTTGCCAGAATTTGCCCGATTCGCCTGGCGGGTTTTTCGCTCTGATCAGCGCGTTTTTTCCCGTCGTTTACGACGTGAAGCACTTGATGAAGTTTTCGAACAATCTTCATGGAGGTTTGAATAAGCTCGCCGAGCTTTTGGAGGTTGAGAGGGTCGGCGTTTGTCACCAGGCGGGTTCGGACAGTTTGCTTACGATGTTTTCGTTTATGAAGTTGAAGGAGGCGTTTTTCAGTGGGTCGATTGAGAGGTATTCTGGCGTTTTGTATGGGTTAGGAGCTGAGAATAATGGGCAGATGGCTTCGTAGTTGGGAATGATTTTGGGTATAATTAGATGTCTGAAAAATAAGTTGAAATTATGAAAGATGTTATTTTTCTTAATCTATTGTGTGTTTTTCCTATCTACAAATGGCACCACACGTCTTCTTCCTTCGAATTTCCTCCACGCTTTAAATCTAAATCCAATATGAAGATCATGCAATAATCTCGACTTTCAGCAAGATTAATCTGACTTTTGCTCATTATCTCAAATCTGACAAAAGTTGCGGATCTCATGTGAAGGGACAAAAAAAAATATTGAATTCAAGTTTTCACAAAAATATTAAATTTCAAGAATGGAATTTCAAGTTTTTACAGTTCAGCCATTTTTCTTTTGATTTTCCTATTCTTTTTAATCTCATGTTTACTTTTTCTCCTTCTTAAGCCGTTTCTTATATACCTTATTGTCCTCAACGCCTAAACAGCTTCTCTGTCATCTTCACCTCAAATATATCTAAACGATAAACAGAGATCTTTCTTTGTAACGTGTGTGAAGGACTTTACTGGATCTCGCCTTAAGGTAGCTTTCTCCACTTATCTTGAGTTTGTAGGAAGATTATGACTTGGAATATCAGCTCATCAGCTGTTTTTCTTGTCAGACATGCTTTGACTTGCTGATGATTTACCGATTTGCTGATTCTTTGATTTGATTTGTTTCGACAACTGCGACCTTACTTCTCTCGCAGATCTGTGTCTTGGGCTCTAGTAAAGTTCAGATCTCGGCCGTTCGGCGCAGGGAATTTTGGGAATCTAGGGTTTTATCGCTTGGGGAAAGTTCAAATCGAATCGATGCAAGATGTCAATTTTGTCAAAGAGCGACTCGATTCAAATCAGGGATGTATGGGCTGATAATTTGGAGCAGGAATTCGATCTGATCCGCGAGATTGTCGATGACTATCCTTACATCGCCATGGATTCCGAGTTTCCTGGGATAGTCTTGAGGCCCGTGGGGAGCTTCAAGAACTCTAGCGATTTCAATTACCAGACGCTGAAAGACAACGTCGACTTGCTGAAGCTGATTCAGCTTGGGCTCACCTTCTCTGATGAGAATGGCAATTTACCAACTTGTGGGACGGATAAGTACTGTATATGGCAGTTCAACTTCAGGGAATTCGACCCAAACGAGGACGTCTTCGCCAACGATTCGATCGAGCTCCTCCGCGAAAGTGGCATAGACTTTGCAAAGAACAAGGAAAAGGGTGTCGATGCCACGCGCTTTGCTGAGCTTCTCATGTCTTCAGGGATCGTTTTAAACGATTGTGTGAGTTGGGTAACCTTCCACAGTGGCTATGACTTTGGGTACTTGCTCAAAGTCTTGACTTGCAAGCCCTTGCCCGAGACACAAGCTGGGTTCTTTACTCTGCTCAATATGTATTTCCCAGTGCTTTATGACATTAAGCATCTGATGAAGTTCTCTAACAGCCTCCACGGCGGTCTGAATAAGTTGGCTGAGTTGTTGGAAGTCGAGAGAGTTGGGGTCTGTCATCAGGCGGGCTCGGACAGTTTGCTCACTCTGTTCACTTTCAGGAAGCTGAAGGAGACTATGTTCAGTGGCTCGTTGGAGAAGTACGTCGGCGTGTTGTATGGCTTAGGAGTGGAGAATAATGGTCTCTGACCACCACTCATAGTTAGAAAGGTGGGTTGAAAATCGTCAAATAAGGAAAGAAGATGTGAATTTGTAGGTCTTTTTCTTTCTTCCCATACTCTGTTTCGTCGCCATTTGTACTATCATTCTGCTTGCAATTGCTCGCTGTTCTTCTGAACCTTTGTAGTTAATGAATGCGAAATTTGATCTTCTCTTTGGAATTGTTGGCTGGTAATAGATGTCTGTTACAATTTCTCGACCGTTATAACCGAATTTCAAATGTATAGCTGTAGCGACGAAACGGTAGATCACAATTCACAACTCTTTTAAGTAAAAAACGAGTCTTTAACTGGACGACGTATATTCTAAGCTGAGCTAAAACTTAGAATATTAGCTGTGTATCGCCGAAAAGCTCAAAGGAATGGCTGCAAGAAGAGGTACAAAGCTGCCATTACAGCATAGCCATGGATAGATTTAAAAAAGCAGAAGTGAATCAGCTGATTATTGCTTGCTATTCAATTGGGGTTGAGAGAGCCCAAATATTACAACTGAAGCCCAATGTAATGACAGCACATCACATCATATTTAGAGAATCCGTACAATTCCTAATCCCACTTTCCCTCATAATTAGCTTTGCTTTACGCGACTTTCTCCGAGAAACAGAAAATTGATATTTCAAATTTTAAATACACGCCACTTTGGATCGGCTCATGCTCCTAACCCAACCAATCACCATCTCTTTCTTCCTCTACATTCTTTTTTCTCAGCAAGTCCCAGAAAGAAACACTGTTCAACTCAATACTCCACCAAAAAGTTAGATATATCACATGCCCATGTGACCAAACACCCAAGCTCGATTTCACCACCATCTTTCACGTTGCAAGAATCCCAGTTTCAGTTTTCTTTCAGAAAAATCGCAGTTCTGGGATATGTTGTGTCGGAGAAGTACGGTTCAGATCAGCCGTGGAACGGTGCCGGTGTACCTTAACGTGTACGACCTTGCTTCCATTAATGGCTACGCTTACTGGTTTGGTCTGGGAATCTACCATTCAGGCGTCCAAGGTTGTCTTTTTCTTCTTTCTTTTGTTGACAAGATTTAGTCCTCGGCGCTTCTTCTGCTGTAAGAACCTAAAAGCTCTCTCCTTTTTTCTGTTCTTGAAACAGTTTACGACGTTGAATACGCTTTTGGAGCTCATGAGTATTCGACGACTGGGATATTCGAAGGCGAGCCTAAGCACTTCGCCGGCTTCACTTTCAGAAAGTCGATCTTCGTAGGATGGACGGAGATGACGGCCGGCGACGTGAGGAAGATGATGCAGAAGCTCGCCGAGAAATACAGAGGCGACGCCTACAACCTCGTTTCCCAAAACTGCAACCATTTCTGCAACGAAGCTTGCGTTAAGCTCACTGGCAATCAAATCCCAAGTTGGATCAATCGTCTAGCAAGAATCGGTAATTCTTTTTTAATATCTTACAGTTCAGTTCTTCCTTCTTGCTTTGATTTTGATTTGAGCCCATGTTATTTTATTCGGTCAAACTCCTTGTAGGAAATCTATGCAAGTGTATAATCCCAGTGGATTTGAACAATCTGGCGATACTCAACCGTCAGCACCACCGCAAGGCGGAGGATGCCGGCGGTCAGAAGGCGGCGCGTGGGGCGGAGGAAAAGAAGAAGCTTAGAAAGAAGCCCAGTTCGTCTTCTTGCTCGTCTCTGTCTTCTTCGTCATGCTCTCCACCAACTGCTGCTGAAAATAATGGCAGCTGATTCATTCAGTGGTTGTCTGCAACTTTTTATATTTAATAATCATCAATATCAGTCTAATGCCATCAAAAGGGAATATTTCTTTATAGCCATTGATTATTGCTGCTACTACTACTACACCTTTTTCTTCTTTTTTTCATGTTAAATTCATTCTTGAGCTGTATATGTACCTGCACTATCACAATCCATTATTACTTGTTTTACCCGTTTTAGCACACTAGAGCTTCTCAGACACATTTGCCGGAAATAAAAAAAGATGGAAAGAAAGGGAAAGCTACCAATTTTCTGCCTGCTAAAAAGACGACAAATATCTGACATATTGTTCAAAACTAGATAGGTTGGTGGAATCGACTTTAATAGCTTTAGTTAATCAATCATAAAAACAGCTGCTGTACCAAAAGCTTCGCTTAGCATACTCAAACATAAATTATTGTTCTGCAATAGTAATACAAGAAATAATATAAAGCTCTTCGTGCACATTAAGAGATGGAGAGATGCAATATGGGCAGAAGCATCTCTGTTGTTTATGGGAGTTATTATTACCCACGCTTGGATCTGAACCAGTCAACAAAGTTGTCCAAGATCAACGGCCACGCCTCGTTTGGATCGTAATTGCTGAGATCTGGGAAGCTTATCTGTCATAGCAAAAGTCACAGTTTTAAGCTCCACTATGATCTTCATAAACATAGGAAACAAGAAAAATGTAGTTGCTTGGCTAGTTCTGCATATATATATATATATATATATATATGTATGAGTATGTATATATTAAATATCACCTCATTGCAGAATCTGTAGAATCCCATCCACTGATCCATGTTGATGACCTTGTAATCCATCTGTACCTGTAAGGAAACATAAATGCAGTTCATTTATGTTGTTTGAGATCAAGATTTATACCGTTTTTATGTAAATTATTCACCTTGAGGTACTGAGTTATTGCATCAACTTGAGGCCGGAATTGTTGTCCAAGGACAAGATCTAGCAAAAGACATATACTTTCTATGTCTACGCTCTTCTGCTTCTCCTCTGCAAGGATACGGAGAAACCAGAAAAATAGGCCCGAATCAGAAGGGAACAGAAGGCGTGAAAGAATTAAGAATCTATGGCCAAGGATAACATACCAGTGAGGCAATATTTGAAGGAGTAAGAATAGAATTCTTCAAAGCTTGCTGATCGTACAACCTGAAGTTATCAGATGAAAAGATGATTAAGAATGCTTATTTGATTTACAACAATTCCAGTCGATCATATTGTTATAAGAAACCATATGTACCTCTTTCCCAAGTTCCACGACAGCTTTCTTCAATTTCGCAAATGTGTCTGCCCTCAGCGATTTAAGACCTCTTCTCCACTCATCCTAACGATATGAGCAGTTTCATGTTATGTATGTACGTCAGATAAAGAGAAAGCGGCCATTCGGCACAAGAGAAAAATACACTAGATTTTCTAAGATAGAATTTCGAATTGAAGCAAAGGAAACAAGAAAGCAAAAAGGACGTGATATGATATCAACATCTTATTTGAAGACCAACAGAGGTAAAGGTAGAATAATAAGCATACCAAGGTGAAGTATCCTTGTTTCTCTGCTAGCATTTTCCTACAACAAAAAACCAATCGGTTCCAATATAAGAAAAATTGTGGATAATTCAAATAAGAAGGAAAGAAAACCTCACTTACCATGCAAGCATTAGTATTCGAACATCGGTGTGATCGATTTCAAGATCTGAACAGAGGGCCTCGACACCTTCAGGACTGCTCATAAATACAGCAAATTAGGCACATCCATCCAAGATACAGACACACAAGAATCAACACAAAAGAAGGACATCCATTCATAAGTACAACAGTTACTCTATTATTTTCGTTGAATTGTTGCAGTACGAATAGAAGATTTGATCGATCCTCTCGAGTTCCTTGGATGCTGCTTTACCTGATGCTGGATGGCAAACAAACACAAAGCTGAGGAAAAACAGTAGGATAGGATCTAACGAAAACATAAAGGACTACAAAGAGCAAGTTACACATGGGTGCCCATACTGCAATCATAGTCAGACAAAGAATTCGTTTATGAATCTACCTCAGCGAAGCTACAAATAAAACGAGGAAGATGTGAAAGATATCAAGCTCACAACTACGATCAAATACTTCAAATTCGATCAAAATTTTAAATCCAACACTCAAATATAATGCATCGCCCACCAAAGGGGGAAAAAGGAGAAACTCGATTCATATCGCATAATACAATCCGATTATCCAGCGGAAAAAAAAAAACAAAAAGGAATCAAATCAAATAACTTGAATGAACCTGCACGAAAAAGATCCATAGCCGATGGATTGCCTGACGCAGTAGAACTCGCAGCTGTTTGTCTCGAAGAGGCGCGAGGCATATTAATCCAACAAGCTTAATCGCACGCAAATTGCTATTATATATCAATGGCGAAACAATATTATCTCTAAAATAAAGGACAAACAAGTTGCCTTCTCTTTTGCCTTTTTCGTTTTAACCTTTTTCTTCGCTAACAATAATTGAAATCTGAAAGTGAAAACGGAGAAGATAAAAGATTCGTGGCACCAGTCAAATTGCAACTAAATGGGCCTAATTGGGCTTAGATAACATCTACATATTATTGGGCTTCAGTTACAATTAAATGGGCCTTTTTTCTACACGCCATGCTCATTTTTTTTGCAGAGCTTAGCAGAACTCAAAGACATGGAGAAGATCTCCATGGTGAAGGAAAGACGACAACTAAAAATGGTTAACTAATGAACAAACTACTTTTCTTTTGCCCGAAATTCATTTTATCTTTGATTCATTCAGCTCTGCGAAACAGGAAAAACAAGAACTTGAAGAGAATGAAGGTGCTAAAAAAACACTAGATTCTTAATCCCATCCCACCATTTCTATAATAATGCCATAATAATGCTTCTTCAGTCTCATAAGCTCAAACTCTTCTTCCTCTTCACTTCAAATAACGCAGAACTCGGCGAATGTTCTACTACCGAGATAGTCGTGCACAGTCGACTACAAAAAGATCGCACGAGCAACGTGTTTTTCACTCAGTTTAAATATCCCATTACATCATTCATCATGCGCAAAAAAACATCAGCGTGCGATTTCAAGATTCAACTGCTGACGCCGTATATGTTTCCTATCACGCCCGCGACGCTAACCACAACAGCCAAAACCAACATAACCCTCGAAACCAACCTCTCCGAAAAACTCAACCCATCAACGTTACCTTCCCCGCCGCCCAACTTCAGCGCAATTAGGGACGGGAAAGTAAACCCTAAAGAAACCGCCGTCGTCGCCCCAGTGAACTTAAACGCCGTCCAAATATTAGGAACCATCGTCGACCCCAAATATATAAGCGCCAAGAGCACCACCGTCAAGAAAAGACACCTCTTTCTGCTCACAGAGAGAGGATTAAGCCCTTCGAAGAGCAAGTTATCCACAGTTTGCCTCAACGAGAAATGAATCACTGGAAAAACAAGAATCAAATGAAGAACGTAGCCTATTCGAACGACGTAGCTCAACGCTGCGCCGAAACGAATCCCTAAATCCCTGTCGAAATTGGTCAGAACGTCAGACTCGGTTTCCCTGCCGAACAAAAGGTAGCCCGCCATGGCAGTCGAGGCGTAGACCAATACGCATATGGCAGTCGTGGCCCTCCCTACTGTGTACATTTTCTTCGGCGAACGCCCTTCGAGCTCGTTGTATATGGGCTGAACGTTGAAGTGGCAAACGTAGGCGTTCGACATTATGGGTATCACCACTAGGAGGTCAAGAATGGCCCTTTTCGACCCAAAGTCAGGCGAAAGTCGAGGTGGTTCGATTTTGCCCTGAAAAAGCTTGGCGGCGGCTATGGAGAAGGCGACTACGACGAAGACCACTGCTAGGGCTACTGAGGCGGCGGAGCTAGTGCTTAGAGAGTCGATCTTTTCTAAGAAACAGAGTGGGGCGAGGAAGAGTACTACGACGATGAAGATGACGGTTTTTCTGTGGTCCCAAGCGCCGTGGTGGCCCAGCCACTGATCGAAGACGCCGGCGTGCCTGATGGAGCCTGACATTACGTCGCCGATGATTATCAGGTAGACGATGAGAATTCCTCCGTTGTTGACGACTATGCAGATTTCGGACAAAACCCTAGCTTTTCTACCCAGGGCGGTTTGGACGACTTCTCCGTAGGACGAAGCGTTGCATCTGACGGCGAATCTGACGAGAAACTCGACGCTGATCTCCGATAGGATTCCCATGACGAAAATCAGAGCGACGCCCATGGCGAGGCCCAGGACTTTCATCGTCGCCGGTAGGGCCATGATTCCGGCGCCGATAATCGTGGTGGTTAGGTTGAATACGGCGCCGTAAATTCCAGATCCAGATTTCTTCTTAGATTCCCCGAAGATTAGGGGAAGTTCATCGAAATCGAGGTCGTCTAGCTCGTCTTCGTTGGGCGGAATCAGTCTCTGAGACTGATTTTTGGATCCAAAATTGCCATCTGGCGGATCTAATTTACTGTAGCCGAGATCCATGGATCTATATTTCCTCTACGTACGAACAAACGAAGAAATGCCCGCGAGTTTTAGCATAAGCAGAAAAACAATGGGCTGAGCTGCGTCTGTTAACAGATCGTCGTCGTTGCTGATGAAGGAGACCTCCGCAGGAATTTGATGAAGATCTCGAAAGCTTGAGCTTTCGATCTCCAAGGTCAATGCTTGGGAATCTAACGTTGAAGATCGCTTGCTAATAATAGAAGCAATGAAATTTTGACGAATCGGAGAAGGGAGGAGACGCCATAGATATATTTGTGGATTTCTTACGATTCCTTGACGAGCGATTGGATTGGAGGATACAAATTGAAACTTGACTTTCTTTATTTCTTTTGAGTTATTTAATGATGTTTCTTTAGTTGAAATTGAATATGATTTCCCTTGCGACATCTCAAGACTTTTTCCTTGTTGCCATTTTACCATTTAGAAAATAAAAAAAAAGGAAAATTACCACCGGTACCCTCGAGGTTTAGACATTTCCCGTTGGTATCCAAAGTTGTTTTCGATTCCGCCTGGTACCCCGATGTTTCGACTTTTCCAGCTGGTACCCAAAGTTTTTTTCGATTCCCGCCGGTACCCTTAGTGTTTCATGAAATGTAATTTGGTACCACTGAATGGCAATGGGCGGGTCTATACCCGGACCCGCCTAGACCCGCCCCAAATGAACCGGGTTTTTTTGTTCTATTCGTGTAATGGGGCCGGTAACGGGTCCGAAAAATCTCAACTTGGTGGGTCCGGGGCGGGTCTCGGGTCTTGCTAAACCCGCCCCGAGACCCGCCCCGATATATATTTATATTTAAATTTATTTTTATTGTATATATATAAAGTATTTGAATTATTAATAAAAAGTTTCGTAGCCTACTGAATAAGTCTTTAGTTAAGTTCCTATATGTCATGGGATCGAATTCTAGTTTTGTTCTATTTTAAAATAACTTCGAATTAAAATATATAAAAAAAAAAGAAAAAATAGCTTTCCCGTTCGGGTCCGGTCCGGGGCGGGCGGGTTCTGGGGTCCCACCCAATCCCTACCTGAATTACCAAAACTGTATTTAAAATACTTAAAATAATCCGAAATTCAAAAATAAAATATTTTTTATTAAAAAACTAGTTTAATTATAAAAAATAGTATATGATTGGTAAAAAATATACTTAAAATAATCAAAAATTCAAAAATGAAATGATTTTTATTAAAAAATTATAAATTATATAAATAATTTTAAAAATAGAAAAATATAGTTTTCGAATCCCGCACGAACGTTGAGATAGAAAATCGAGCGCTCTTTGCAAAATAATTATTGATCCAATGTTCACTTATTTTTAGAAATATTTATATAATTTTTCCCAACTATACTATTTTCTATAAATAAAATTATTTTTTTAATAAAAATATTTTATTTTTCAATTTCTGTATATTTTATGTATTTCGAAAAAAAAATTAAAAAATATTTATATATTTTGTCCCAACTATATACTATTTTTTATAATTAAAGTTATTTTTTTAATAAAAATATTTTTTTTTGAATTTTTGATTATTTTAGGTATTTTAAATCCAGTTTTGGTAATTAAGGGGTATCAAATTACATTTCATAAAACCTCAGGGGTACCGGCCGGAATCGAAAAAAACTTTAAGTACCAACTGGAAAAGTCGAAACCTCGAGGGTACCAGGGGGATTCGAAAAAACTTTAGATACCAACGGAAAATGTCGAAACCTCGAGGGTACCAGGGAATTTCCCATAAAAAACAAAAAAAATTGAATTTTTACGATCAAAACTCTAACTAAAATTAACACCTTCTATCAATGCTATATGTATGTAAACTTCGGAGTAGCAAAATATCCATTTCTTTTCATTGTTGGAATTGGAAAAGATCAATTGCCATTCTCTTTCTTATTTTCGGAATGTATCTCACTCAATCGACAAAACATCAATTGGCATTCACTAATAGCTTTAATTCACTCCAAATGGAGCTTTGAAATGAAATGACGATGATTCACAAACTCAATCCCACAAAACACATGAAGTATAAAAACAAAGAACACCTCCTCCTTCTCATAGACACAACTTGGTAAATCTTACTCATTCAATCAGGCAAATTCCCACGAAGAAATAACGCAAACTTGTTGAACTCAGAGTAACCATACCCAATCCCCTCCGACGTCAGCAGTTCTTCGATCATCTCCTTCGCCTTCTCAGGCTCGTCGCTTTCGCACTCAACCTCGTACCACGTCCCAAAATCGAACCTCGTCTCGTCCACCTCCAATCTCAGGCCTTCCCAATCGTAAACCCCCCTCAGATTCCAAAACCCGCCTAAACCCACCAATTCCCCCGCCGCCGCGAAATCTTCCCTCAGCCTCGCGACCACGCCGGAGGAGGAACCGCCCATCTCGAGAATCCGCCGCGGCTCGGCTGCGAAGAGCCGGCCGATTTTCGGGTCGATTTGCTCCTCGTTTTCCTCGATTCGAGAGACCCCTTTCGAGATTTGGGGCTTCGATTTGAGTGAGAGGACGCACCGCGAGTCGCCGTCGGCGCCGTAGAAGCGGATTCTCAGGGCGGCGAGGTTTGAGGAGAGGAGGTTTTGTGGGGTGTCGAAGAAGAGGTTTTCCTGGAGGTGGGTTGCGCGGTGGTTGGGGCTTAGGACGGCGGTGAGGCGCTGGTGGTCCGCTGCGGAGAGCAGTCGGAGCTTGACCTCCACTTCGATCGGTGCCTGGGGTGCCTGCGGCGGGCGGCAGTGGAGCGGAGAACGGCCGCCGGCGGCGATGATCGAATTTCTCGACAGAGCGTTTCTCAGCGCAGTGGATATGTGTAGGGAGTGTAGCTGTAGACTGAGCATGGCTTTCGAGGAAGAAATTCTGTAAAACATGGATTGGATGATGTTCGTATATATGCTATGAGAATGTCGGAATATTTGTAAATTAACAGTAATCGCCGAACGAGTTATCGGAAGCACGCACGTGACGTTATGTAAACGTAAGAATGATAGATATGCACGTGACTGATGCTCTAGAATATAATTTCAAGCTTTTCCTTCATCATACTCCAATATCACTTTGGTGTATACATGATTTACGATGTTTAATTATCTGTAATCACCTCTACGTATTATACAAAAGTTCTACCTCCGAAATTGTAGGTCATACTGAACAAAAAATCTTTGATTAATTCTTCTCTTTAATTTTCAATCCTCATTTTTTTTGGAACAAATCAAAATCTAGGTTAAAAAAACATCCCATGAACATCTATTCTATTATACTTAAGGGTAAGGGACTAGTATAAAACCGTCAATTGGTCTTGTATCAATTGACCAATCAGATTTTCCTACAATAATTTAAAAAAACTTATTAAACCGCGTACTTTACATAATCTCGTAATAACTACCAAATGCTATTTTTAATATTCTACTTATTAATAAAACTAATAATTAACTTTATTTTATTGAAAAGTGTGAACTTAATCGTCAATAACTCTCGCATTAGCTTACACACATGTATTTCTATATAAATCAGTAAATGTTATTAAAGTAGTAGACATCAAACCATTGCATTGGTATTCATATAAAATTACCATTGATAAAATGATACTAATAATTTCCTCTCCCACCGACGATTAACCAAAAGATTTTTTCAGGCACCTGCGACGAAACATACACTTTTCATCGAAGTACGTAACTTTATACGAAAACTAGTAAACAAACTACGGCTGAGTCACAAACCTGCCATAAATGGCATATGTCGTGTTAGGGCTCAACCTTTGACCTACCATGTTTGTCTGGCAATTTAAAATCCCTATCCTTTTACTATTCATCATATACCAATCAATCAATGCACGTATATTATATTCTGCGCAATTAATTAATATATCCCTCCCCTTCCCAAGCTATATTATAACACATCCATCGTCAAACAAAACGTCTTCGTCAAATTCAATACATATGTAGTTGAAAACAATGGCCGACAACGTAGATCTTGGCTCGAGGGCAATAGTGGAACAAGGGTTTGTCTGCAAGGAAGAAACCCACCTCACCGTGTTAAAGAAGTCTCTCTTCTTCGCCGGCGATGGGTTCACCGCCTTCGACGACGGCGGAAGGGTGGTCTTCCGAGTTGAATCCTACGGCGGCCCTGTTGTTTTTAGCGGATTGCGTGTGGGATTGGTAAGCTGTTTTCGGAAGCAATTTGAAAGGAGAGAGGGAATTCTGGGAATTTGCAAAGAGTGACGGAGAAGCACTTTTCTTACTTAAAATTAACGACACAGAATGCAGAATTCGACTTGGACACTTACAATCATCTAACTCTCTACTTAGACTGAAAACGAACTACTTATTTATACTACTGCTAAGTCGGTTTCCTCCACTACAGACGTGAGGAGTATTTTTCGCTCCTCAACTGCTGTCCACTACTTCGGCAGTTCTCCCACGATCTGCTCTTTCCAGCTCTTCCTCAACTGCTGTGCTTCTGTTCTGGTCGGGTAATGTCCTTCTCGGGACATTCTTCCTTCTCGGTCCATTCTTCCTTCTCGGTCTGCTTCTCTTCTGGCTTCCTCTTGCTCGGCCATCTTCTCGACAGCCTCTTTCTTTTCGGACAGTTTGCCTTCTGACTTGCTCTTGCTCGGGCGGTGCCTTGCTCGGGAGACTTCTTTCTCGAGAGGGTCTTCTCGTTCGGGCGGCTTCTCCTCGGGAGACTCTTGGGCTTTATTTCCAACAAATTCCTCCCTTAAGCTCAAGGTCTTCCGATCTTTCATCCCTAGCGCATTTTTTAGGTTCTCGAATATGAGTATCGGCAACGGCTTCGTGAAAATGTCTGCGACCTGGTCCAGACTTGGAACGTGAATCATCTTCACGTTTTCTTTCTTCACCTGCTCTCGGATGTAGTGGAATCGGGCATCGATGTGTTTGCTTCTTTCATGATGCACCGGATTCTTGGCTAGCTCGATTGCCGATTTGTTATCTACACGGATCTCGGTTGGCTCTTTCTGTTCGATGTTTAGCTCGAGAAGCAGATTTCTCAGCCATATTGCGTGCATGACGCACAGTGAGGCTGCAACATATTCGGCTTCGCACGTTGATAGAGTTACTATTGGCTGCTTCTTCGAGAGCCAAGTGAATACCGAGCTTCCTAGGTAGAATATATACCCGCTCGTGCTCTTTCTGTCATCAACATCTCCGCACCAATCACTGTCAGAGTAGCCGACCAATCTTGTGTCACCTGTCCTCGGGTAGAAGAGCCCGAGCGACTTCGTTCCTTGAACGTATCGGAGTATTCTTTTAATTGCCTTGAAATGCGATTGGCGTGGTTCTTCCATGAAGCGACTTACAACCCCGACCGCGTATGTGATATCCGGCCTCGTGCAGGTTAGGTATCTCAGGCTTCCTACCAAGCTTCGGTACTCTGTTGCACTTACTCTTTCTCCTCCCTCAAATTTTGAGAGTTTTGCACCGAGCTCCATCGGGGTTGCTATTGGCTTGCACTCCTTCATCTTGCTTTTTCCTAGTATCTCTCCCGCGTACTTTGTTTGCGAGACGAAGATTCCTGTTCTCAGTTGCTCGACTTCTAAACCCAAGAAATACTTCATCTTCCCAAGGTCTGTCATTTCAAACTCTTCGGTCATCTCCTTCTTGAATTCTTTGATCATTTCCTCGCTACTTCCCATGAAGATGAGATCGTCAACATAGAGCGCGACTATGATCATTCCTCTTTCTTCCTTCTTGATGTAGAGGGTGTGCTCATACGGGCATTGCTGGAATTTATTCTTCTTGAAATAGCCATCGATTCGAGTATTCCATGCCCGAGGCGCCTGCTTCAGGCCATAGAGCGCCTTTCTCAGCTTCAACACTTTCTCTTCTTCTCCTCTTCTCGAGTAGCCAGGAGGTTGTTCTATATAAACTTCTTCCTCGAGTTCTCCGTTCAGGAAGGCTGACTTAACATCCATCTGAAAAATAGTCCAGCCAAATTGAGCAGCTTGTGCCAACAGGAGCCTGATGGTTTCCATTCTTGCAACGGGAGCGAAGACTTCGTCGTAATCGATCCCGGCACGTTGTTTGTAGCCTTTCGCGACTAGCCTTGCCTTGTAGCGTTCAATGAGTCCTTCGGCGTTTGTCTTTTTCTTATAGACCCATTTTACCTCGATGGGTCTATGGCCGGTCGGGAGTTTCTTCAACTCCCACGTCCTGTTCTTCTCGATGGACTTGATTTCTTCGTCCATCGTGGCCTTCCACTTTTTGTTGCGGAGCGCTTCTTCAAAGGTGATTTCTTCGGAGTCGGCAATGAGGCAAACAAGATGGACCTCTTCTGTTGAGTCATATAAGTCTCGTAAGGATCGCATCTTTGGTTGTCTGGGTTCTTCAGTATCGGTCACTTCCTCGAGTGGAGTTTTCCCGAGAGTAGATGGGGGACTCGCGGGTTCTTCTTGTTCCTCCGATTCTTCTTCTTTCCAATTCCAGGAACTCCCTTCGTCTACTCGGACGTCTCTGCTAACTATAACCTTCTTTTCGAGAGGGTCATACAGTTTGTATGCCTTCGTCTTCTCGTCGTATCCGAGGAACACAAGCTTCTTGCTTTTGTCTTCGAGCTTCGTCCTCCTCTGGTCTGGCACATGAGCATATGCCACACTTCCAAACACTTTCAAATGTGAGACGCTTGGCTTCTTTCCATTCCAGACCTCTTGTGGTGTTCGAGCGCCGAGCTTGCTATGGAGGCACCTATTCTGAATGTAGATAGCACATTGTACGGCTTCTGCCCAGAACTCCTTCGGCATCCTTTTGCTTTTCAGCATTGATCGAACCATGTCGAGAATAGTTCGATTCTTTCGTTCGGCCACTCCATTCTGTTGTGGCGTGTATGGTGCCGTCAGGAATCTCCTTATTCCGTGCTCTTCACAAAATTTTGTGAATTCTCCAGACATGAATTCGCCTCCTCTGTCTGACCGAACAGCTATGATGTTCGACTTTGTCGCCTTCTCGACCATTGACTTGAACTTCTTAAATATCTCGAAGGCCTCTGATTTTTCCTTCAGGAAATACACCCAGGTTTTCCTCGAGAAGTCATCTATAAAGGTAATGAAGTACCTCTTTCCGCTGAAAGAGTTGGGTGTCATCGGTCCACATATGTCGGTGTGAACTAGCTCCAGTGGGTTCTCTGCTCGGGATTCCGCTTTCTTCTGGAATGACGTCCTCGGCAATTTCCCGAGAACACAGCCTTCACAGATTTTATGGCTTCCAACCATCTTTGGAAGTCCTTGCACCATTCCTTTGTTCGCCATCTCTTTCAGGCTTCCGTAGTTTAGATGTCCGAAGCGAAGATGCCACAAATGATCCTTGTCTTCCAGGTCAACTTGCAGGCATTCTTCTTGGATGGTGTCAATGTTGAGCTTGAACATTCGGTTCTTCGCGCATCTCAACATGCGCGATCAGTCGTCCGCTTTTGCTTCTCAACTGCATCGCCCGGTCCTTCATAGCGACTGAACATCCTCTTTCCAAGAGTTGTCCCATGCTAAGAATGTTGGTTTTCATGTCGGGAACGTAGTAAACATCCTCGACCATACCTTCTCTTCCATTTGCTCGAGAGAAGCATACCTTCCCTCGTCCTTCTACTTTAACTTTGAGTCGTCTCCAAAAGAAACGTACCCTTCTTTCACTTCCTTTAGCTCCTTGAAGAGATGCTTCTGACCACTCATGTGATTGCTGGCGCCGGTGTCGAGGTACCACACCTTCTCGTTGGTCGGGTATTTGTCCTCGAACGTCATAAGAAGAACTCCTTCGTTCTTCGGCTCTTCTTCCGCGACAAGGTTCGCATTTTCTTCCACTTTCTTTTCTCCCCAGCAGTCTCTGGCATAGTGGCCCTGTTTTCCGCAGTTATAGCATTCGACATTCGGTCGATTCGAACGTCCGCTTCGGCCTCTTCCTCGGCAACGACCTCTCCAACTTTGTTGGTTTGTAGGTCCTTCTCCATCATTTTGGTTTCCTCTTCCGCGTCCTCCGCCGCGTCCGGAACCTCTTCCACCACGGCCGCGTCCTCTTCCTCGATTCTGACTTCCCGATGTCTTGTCTTCTCTTACACACAATTTTACTTGCAGGGCTTCCTCGAGAGAATCCTGCCTCTTCTTTCTCTTTCGCTGCTCGTGCGCTTCCAGTGAGCCCGAGAGTTCGTCAACCGTCATCTTCTCGAGATCCTTGGATTCCTCTATCGCGCACACAACGTTCTCGAAGTCGTTCGTTAGAGATCTCAGGATCTTCTCAACGATTCGGGCATCCGTCAAGGCTTCTCCGTTTCTCTTTAGTTGATTCGCAATTGTTTGAATCCGAGTGATGTACTCGGAGACACTTTCGCCTTCTTTCATCTTCGTCATTTCGAGTTCTCCTCGAAGAGTTTGCAGTCGAACCTGCTTGACACGGTCAGCTCCTTTGTAGGCTGCTTCCAATGTGTCCCACGCTTCCTTTGAAGTCGTAGCCTCGGCTATCTTCTCGAAGCCGGCTTCATCCACGGATTGATAGATGATGTACAGTGCTGTTTTGTCCTGCTTTCGGGACTCCCTCAATGCCTTCATTTGTGCGGTCGAGTATCCACCCGTATTTTCCGGCTCGACGTGACCGGTCTCGACGACCTCCCACGCATCTTGAGACCCGAGCAGCGCTTTCACCTTGATGCTCCAATTCTCGTAATTGGACTTGGTGAGTTTTGGTATGGGGATTTGGCCGCCGTTAACTCCCATCGTCGCCATCGTTGCCATAGGCTCTGATACCAATTTGTTGTTTTTAGCGGATTGCGTGTGGGATTGGTAAGCTGTTTTCGGAAGCAATTTGAAAGGAGAGAGGGAATTCTGGGAATTTGCAAAGAGTGACGGAGAAGCACTTTTCTTACTTAAAATTAACGACACAGAATGCAGAATTCGACTTGGACACTTACAATCATCTAACTCTCTACTTAGACTGAAAACGAACTACTTATTTATACTACTGCTAAGTCGGTTTCCTCCACTACAGACGTGAGGAGTATTTTTCGCTCCTCAACTGCTGTCCACTACTTCGGCAGTTCTCCCACGATCTGCTCTTTCCAGCTCTTCCTCAACTGCTGTGCTTCTGTTCTGGTCGGGTAATGTCCTTCTCGGACATTCTTCCTTCTCGGTCCATTCTTCCTTCTCGGTCTGCTTCTCTTCTGGCTTCCTCTTGCTCGGCCATCTTCTCGACAGCCTCTTTCTTTTCGGACAGTTTGCCTTCTGACTTGCTCTTGCTCGGGCGGTGCCTTGCTCGGGAGACTTCTTTCTCGAGAGGGTCTTCTCGTTCGGGCGGCTTCTCCTCGGGAGACTCTTGGGCTTTATTTCCAACAGGCCCCACCGGCGAGGTCGTGCTCATGGACGCCGGCGGACGCTGCCTACTCACCGTTCGGCGCAAGGTGTAATAAATATAAATGAAAAACAGTTATTTTTAATTTCAAAATCGACCCATTATTCATTACTCTCTTATTATTAATTATCTGTGCAATGTAAAGAGGATGAGCCTACACCACCGATGGGAGGGCTACGCCGGCGAGAGGAAGGGTTTGGACGGCAGACCCATATTCAGCGTGCGCAGATCGTCGATGATGATCGGACGGCTGAGGATGACTGTCGAGACGTACAACGATCAGTGCGTGGAGTACTATTACGTGGAGGGCTCATTTGCGAGCAGAAAGTGCGTCGTACTCGACGGAAAAGGCGGCGGCGTGGTGGCGGAGATAAGGCGAAAGGTGGATTCTCACTCTAAAGTCGTCCTTTGGGAAGGACGCTTTCTCGGTATCAGTGAAGCCTGGGTTCGACGGCGCTTTTGCGTTGGGGCTTGTTTTGATTCTTGACCAAGTTCATGGAACTACAGAGGAGTACGAAGTTGTCAATTCTGCCAATGATAGTCGTTGAATATAGTTGGAGTGTTTACCTAAAGCATATATAAAATGATCAGTACATACCTTTTTTATTACACTCTTCAAGCATCATCGTACAAATATCTTCTTGCAATGCAATCGTGATTGCAACTATAACACATGCGATCGTATTTCGAGTTTTCGTTTTAAGATTGTGATGATCCAAGCTGCTAAAAGTCAAATTGTTAAAAAGATAATTACATATACATGTTGATGATATCATACGGTTATATAATTGGAAGGAAAAAAAAAGAGTTGAATGGATTAAGAAAGGGCTTATAAATATCAGATGTGCATTTGAAAAGAACTAAGAATTGTGGCAGAATAGAATCCACAAATTGAGCCACCCTACGTGCGCCATTTAGGTCAATACTAGTATATGCTTAGGCCATGTTTGGTTATAAGCTCAAAATAAGGGCCCATTATAAATTAAAATTAAGAAGCACAAGATAATATCCGCAACTCAGTTATTCTATATCGGGCATATCTATAAATATCGGGCTTCTCTATTAATTCGGGCTTTAAATAACTTAATCAAAAACTTATTTTGTATTTTAAACATTTTATATTATTAAATTAAGTTATTTTAAAAATAAAATTTTAATTTAATGATAAACTTGTAATAAATTAAAATATTAAAGGTAAAATTATAATTGCAATTAACGATAAAATAATCTTTTGTCAAAATTACAATTTGACAGTTGTTATCCACCGCTCTTTAAAGAGTACTAGTACTCTCTGCACACTCAAATACTGTGTGCATATATAAATATATAAAGGTAAATTTATTTTAGTTCGTAGTTAAGTGATAGTTTATATTTAAGTATGTATATATAAATTGTAAAACTGAAGGTATAATGATAAAGATAAAATTGTAAATAACTAAAAATAGTAATTATAAGATAGTAGATGATTTTTTTAAATCTTATTATGATAATTTTTTTTAAATTGACAAACCAAGGGGCAATTTATAGCCACCCTAATGCTTAATGAAATATAGATTAGATAAATAACCTTAAATCAATAAGTGTTGAAAAGTATATAATAATAAAAGCGATTGAGATCACCTATTCCACTTTTGTATTTCACTCCGTATTTCAACGAACGAAAATCGTTACATCTCCCACCGACAAGGGTTAAAACACACGTAAACATCAGTACACCTATGAATTTTGTTACAACAAGTGTTTTAAACAAAAAAAAAAACCTCATTATTACGTATTTTCCTATTTTAATATATAATACTGATTTTTTCTTCTCCATATTAGAAAAATAGGTAATAATGAGTTTTTTTTTTTCCAAATTAAAGAATGAGAAACGTTGCATTGCATGGTACGGTTCGCATGGCATGTGTCGCATTATAATTGAGACTCTGTTTTGCTTAACGACTAAGATGCTCTTTCCGTATACGATTAAAGAAGATATTTGGATTTAATGAATAACACAAATAGTCCCAACTTTGGAAAAACATGTTGAACATTACCCCAACCTAATCGTCAAATACACAATTAATCGCCGAGAGGAGACGACTAACATATAAAATTGTCGAGCTATTCCACCTATTATCAATCAGTGTTTAGGATGGAACTCCTTTCAAATTTTACGAAAAATAAAAATTATACAAATCACCAATAAAAACGACATGCGAACCATGTTTCTCTTCGTGTCACAAAAATATTTAAGCCACATTTTTCTTACCAAACGAAACATTAACTCCAAACAACAAACAGAGAGTTGTGCCGTGTCCTCGTGTCTTTGCCACTTGTAACCAGCTCCGACCAAGCAGCCAGAAAAAGACGAATTTACCCCTCTCATCGTAAAAACTGACACCACCGTACAAGTCAAAGAAATAAAAAAACAAGTAAAATTTCTTCAAAGTTCGATGATCTTACAAACTCTCTAATTACTACTGTCTTCAGCTTCGAAGAAAGAAAAAATGATAAGGGCTCTGTTCTTCCTTGTATTAACATGGGCTTTCTTCGTCTCCTTAATCGCAACTACTTCATCACAGTCGAGAGTAATCCTTCGACGCCCTAAACCCATGTCGACTTTCTCCCCTATGAAGGTAACAAAGTCCAAGCAAGTATTTCTCCCCAGTTAGATTTTTTTGGCTTTGTTCTATTCTAATACTGAACTTAAAAAGAAAAAAGAGAAGAGTATTTTTGTTGATTTTCTTGCAGAAGGGTGTCAACGCTTGGCTTTGTTCTTACACTGTGATCATAAGGACTAGCTGCTATTCCACACCTTATACATATGATCGTATCAGTCTTGCCTTTGGGGATGCTTATGGAAACCAGGTTCTTTATTGATTAATATGCTTTGTTTGCGTCACGATATTTTAAATCCCAATTGTCCGAAAATGATAAAATAATAGAGGGAAACAAGGACATTTTATAGTCTTTTTCAAACCTAATTAATAGCATGCCCAATTTGATTTGGTCCAGTTTGAATATTTCCTACACTGACTCTGAGGGTGCGTTTGGCATGCAGAACTCGACGTGAAAAAAAAAAAAAGGAAAACTCGAACGAACCGTAACGTGCAATGACTCGATACGAACCACACACTTTTTTTTTTCTGCATCAAAATCCGCATACCAAACGCGCTCTAAACAAACCCAACAGCTTGTAATAAATCTACACTTACTTGCGTGTGTAGGTCTACGCGCCACGGCTCGACGACCCATACTCTGGGACGTTCGAAGCTTGTTCTTCGGACACTTTCATATTGTACGGCCCGTGTACGTATCAGATATGCTACCTATACGTGTATAGGAGCGGATACGATGGGTGGATACCGTACGATGTAACCGTATACGGTTATTACACGAGGCCCGTTTCTTTCTACTACAACGTCCCCGTCCCTCGTGGAATTTGGTATGGCTTCGACGACTGTTATTGGCTGGGAAGATCTTCGTCGCTTGCCTCTGTTAAGTAGTTGAAAAGAAAAATGGAAGCAGATTAGTTTTTGTATTTATCCGCTGTAACGAATAAGGCGTAGACAAAGATAGTTTTCTATTAAGTTCGAACTTTGTCGATGGCGTTCAATAAATCGACTTCGATCCGATTTTCTTACCGATTGAAGTTTATGGGATCAGTTGATCAAAGATATGCAAACTGCAACTAAACTCGGGACTTGTTTTATCACGTTCTATTGCTCGATGCAACTCAACTCAACTGCAGACAGAAGGGTTTATCGAAGTAGTTAAGGCTAAGGCCCTTCAAACACATAAATAGTTTATCTGAAGTAGTTAAGGCTAAGGCCCTTCAAACACATAAATAGTTTATCTAAAGACTATGTGAGGGAATTTGTATAACAAAAATTTCATGAAAGGAGGCACTAACAGCAAAGTATTGAGAGCAGACTGGGCATTCATTTAGCTTTCCATTCACTAGCCAGAACCAAACAACATCGTGCTCATCCTCTGTTTAATTACCGAAAAGGGGAAGAAAAGCAACTGATTAAGCCCAAGATCATACTTCCTTCCCCTTTTTCTCTAGAAAAAGAAGAGAAATATTCACTAACCTCCTTCACCTCCAGGGCAACCCACGATTCATTTGTTGAAATACGATTGAATAATCGCAGGTGATTCCTGCGTGAAGGAGAACAAGAATGATATCTTCATTTAAGAAACAGTGTTCTTTTATTGTTGCAGGTTACCAAACAACCATTCGTATGTGTCCAAATCAAGACGTGAAGTCCTCTTTCATCTATTGAGGCAAACCGACCTTAGTACCAAAAGGACCCATGGGGGTAGCTGATTTCCAGAATATTTTTGCCCTAATTAGGAACCAAACTAACACAAAATGGAGACTAACTTTAAGCACGGCCTCGAGTTCCTCGCGCTCGTGGGCGGTGGCGATCGCGGCAAAAACCGGCAGCGGGCGACCGAGATAAGCGTGCGTCGGCGAAACGCATCTCAGAATGATTTTGTTCTTCAGCAATATGGAACTGAATCCAAATGAAAAAAACTTCAAGAATCAGTAGTCAACAGAAAAAAACCATCGAAGGGGTGGTGGCGCAGTTGGCTAGCGCGTAGGTCTCATAGCTTCTGAGTTATCCTGAGGTCGAGAGTTCGAGCCTCTCTCACCCCAATTGCTTTTGTATTTTACAATTTATTCAGCACACTAATGAAAATTGGTTTGCAATGCAGTTATAGAATGAATGTATATTTGATTTAAAGATCAATGAGAAGGCAACCAATGACTAACTCCTAAGAAAACATTAAGGCCATCTTTGGTTATATATAAGCGCCCATCATAAATTAAAGTTCATAAACTCATGATAATTTATCTGGTCTCATTCCGTTAATTGGAGCGGGCATATCTATCAATATTGTGCTTGTCCATTAATTCAGGCTTTAAATAACTGAACCAAACAAAATATAACTTGTTATTTTTATCATGAAGGGCTAATATGGGCAGCAAACAAGCCTTAATTAAATCATCAAAATTCCAAAAAAGAGTATTAGGATATGAGTTTAATGATTATAGCTCAATTTGCAATATGATCTTCAAGGTTTTCTTATTCGAACTTCAATACTTGTTCTTTCGATGTTTGTTCTTCATCATTCTCTATTCGAGCATCTTGTTGGGCTGTTGTAACATACATAACTTTCTCGTTATTCTTCACATTCTATGTAAAAGCTAATAATATAAGAGGGTCTTCACGGGAAGAGCTTTCGACCGATGGCAGTTGACTTCGAACACTTAACCAGACAATCAGTGTAGCACCGAACATCGCCTCGCTTGCAAGTCGTGACGCAATCGCTAACACATACAACAAACCCGTCCGACGGCAATGGGGTTTTCTTCTCCACGCCAACATTGCTATCATTACTATTATTATTATCAGCTTTCGCAGAGAAGATTATCACCATTATCGTGATCATGGCTGCTACTACTAGTGACGCCTTCATTTTCTCGGTTTCTTCTCTCCTAATGTTAACGATAAAAGGACGTCGTGTTATTGCTTCATATATAATAATAGGCTTTGGATATTGTCAAAACCTTATTACAAGTGTTGAATTATTTCGCTAAATAAGATTTTTGTAATAATGTTGTAATCAGATCCACAAAACTTTCATATTAAATAAAAGTGCGTGATTTATGGGCTGAGAAATGAGTTCGAATAGACTCGCAAGTTTGATTTTTTCGTATAAGCTGTTAATTGTGTAATGAAAAATGGGCATTTTCTTAAAAAAGACGGATACATAAAAAAAAGTAAGCACATAAGGCTCGAAATAGAACGCGGAAGCCCAACATAGGACCCTTTTTCTTGTACGAAAGAGAGACAAAGCGCAAAAGAAGTAAAAGATAATATAGAGTGCGCGCCTCACTATGGGCAAAATATAGCTATAGCAATAACAATCAAGCAAGCAAAACAAACGAAGCCCTCGGCAGCTTCTTGAGCATTTTTTGTTTTCAGTTTCATCAGAATCCATCAAAGCAGATGCTAAGAAGTTCCAAATGAAATAAAAGGTTCAACCGAACGATTCATAGATTAATAATAGATTAGTTCGAAAACATGTTTACCGTCTCAGTCAACGGTCCTCCTCGGGCTTATCTGTTTCCATAGGCTGAAGTGGAACTTCAGTTTCTCCTCCTTGGTGGCCTTCTGCCTCGTTTGCATTTGCATTTTTGTCGTCTGCATTAGCACTTTCGGTTCCCTGAGATTGTGGAGAGCCGCCTCCTTGTGGTGGTGGTGCCGCCCCTGCTTCGGGCGTTGATGGTTTTGCTGCTGGTTTCGGCTTCATCATGATTGGCCTACAGAACCTGCAAACAAGCATTTATTGTGTGAGCTAAGTAAAGCCTTTTTTACTACAGATCCCATAAATTTGCAAGTCCTGTGCAAGAAGGGAATATAATCTTACAAAAACCATAGAGCTCTCCCCAAATGATGGCTCAGCAAATACGTAATATTAAAGGGGAAGTAACGGATATAGTGTTGAATACCTGTCGAGAGCCTCAGCCTTTTTCCTCACATCAGCAGACAAGAGAACAGGCTGCGCGTGCTTTGGTAGGGTGTCCTGTTGCTGCTTTTTCTCTCTTAGCCAACCTTCAGCTCCCACACATTCATTTAGTACCTAAAAAGGTATGCGTGGGCGAATATATTGCACTCAATGGACTAGGAGAGCGTGTATGTGTGTATGCGTGTTTAGAGAGAGAAAGGGAGTGGCTGCCAAGAAATGGGGTGAAATAAGTTATTTACCTTCTGCTTGTCAGCTATGTCGATATGATCAAACTTGGGGTCAGTCGACATTGCTGCTTCTCTGTAACTATTGACGCAATAAACAAGTTGGTCAATTACAGCTCCTCTCTCCGTATGCTCCTTGTACCGCTCCTCTATGGGATCACCTACCTGCAACATGTTGATTTCATATCAACCACAAGTCTTGTTACTGTGAAAAGGATTGATGTTCTTGGTAATGAGAGCGTGTATGTTGTGCTTTGCGTACACGCACGTGTATAAATAAACAAAAAGGGATGTCCATACCTTCTTGAGCTCCTCTAGTTTAGCAACATACACCCCTTTGGTTTCATCCTCCCCATCTTCGTACAGCCAATCCTCAACTTCCTGGAGTTTAGAGATAAACTGCTCCCTCTCTGAATCCGTGGTGAAATCTTGATACTGGTCCGAAAGCTGCAGAGACAAAAATAAACAAATGGCTAAACAAACTGAGATAAATTAATTTATGATTACCAAAGAGACATGCAAATACCTTATTTCTCATGTAGTACACGTATGCCTCGACTGCATTTTTCTTGTCTTTTGTATCTTCCATAACACGATCCTGAAGTGCCATTTCAAATTCCTTCTCCACAGCTTTGTCCAAATCCACAGTGGCCAATCCTCCATAGATGGTCTCAGACACAGGCACGTTAGTCTTCTTAACCTTTTTCTTTGGAGCTTCGCTTTGAGTTGGCTTATCGGTTGCTGATGCGCCATTTTCAGGTGCAGGACCATCGCTTTTAGCATCTTGCATGTTGACATCAGTTCCGTTGCTGCTTGGGGGAGCAACCTCAGGCTGAATTTCATCAGTTTCCATTTTGGCCGATTCCTTTACCGACTCTTTCACCACCGGAACTTCTGTTTCCTCCTCTTCCAGTAGCTGCTTCGATGAGCATTTAAGGGAAAGTTTAGAAAATAGAATAGATAAGACAACACGAGCTCGTTTAAGTTGCAACACTGAAGCCCTTAATAATAAAGTTGACCCTTTATGTTTCACTCGCTATGGTTGCTTTAAATTTTTTTATTACAATAAAAGCTCTAAGAATTTATGTGTGGCACCACTCAAAGGGAAGTCAGGATAAAATATCTTAAAGGCTCACCGTCGCTGACTCAACCGACACAATTCCATGAAGATTTAGCCGCACTTTCAACTTTAGCTTTGCCTTTTCCCCCTTAGTTGATTGGAATGGTCCAATCTGCATTCACAAAAAAAAAAAACATGAAACACTTACATGCTGAAGGATCCAATGTAAAATGTACCAAAAGATTCAAGACTACTTCGCAGCATCACTACCGTGTAAGTGCTAATCCTCGAAGGTGCCTGCACCTCACTGACGTCAGCATACTGGACATCTACTGAAAAGGTACCAGATCTGTAGAAAGTCAACGCCTTCACACTAGGTATCGGATTACCCTTGGGGAATACAATGGTGCTTTGATTATTATCTGAGGCTCCATTTTGGGCATCTGCCGCAATACCCTTCCACGACAAAGCAATAGGGAAGGGGAAACTCTCAGTAACCTGCAAAAGAAAACTCCAATGTCACAACCCCATTACCATATCTCAAGGTGTCCCACGCAAAAAGAAAGATTAATTGATCAGAACACAAAAATGGAATGTCATCAATTTCATAGATCAGAATTTGAGCTAAATACTTGGGAACAATATATGCTTTGGCAATGCATCAAAATCAGCCTACAAAAACATGACACAGTCAGCAAAGAATAATAAAAATACCAATAGCATACAAATGGTAGATATCGTCCATTACCAGGAAATCGCGCACTTTAAAGGTCGGACTGAGAATAGCACACTGCAAAGCACAGCCTTTGGCAACACATTCACTAGCATTCATTGTTCGTCTAGGCTCTTTTCCAAAGAACTCGGTCAAAATCTTGATGATAGCAGGGACTCGAGATCCAGAACCAACAACTTCCACAGAATGTATATTCTCGATAGTCAGTCCAGCTTCAGAAAGAGCCTTCTCAAGAGGCTTCTTCACTCGTTCCAAAATAGGTATGCTGATCTGCTCAAACTCTTCTCTCTTAATGAAACCTCTGACATCCTTCTCATCCATCAAGCACTCGATGTTGAGTGGTGCCTCGGGATTTGCACTAAGAACTTTCTTCAGCTTCTCACAAGCAGCACGAAGCCTCAGACAAGCTCTAGCATTCTGGTATACGTCGATTTTGTATTCCACCTTGAACTTGGAAGCAAAATGCTCGAAAAGAACCTCATCGAAATCTCTTCCACCAAGGGAACGATCGAACGAATGGGCCAAAATCTTCAGCTGTCCTTTCTTGAAAGCAGCAATACAAACTTGCATACTTGAGTGTCCGACATCGATAAAAGCAACATTCACAGGCTCATTTTCTGGCAAGTCGGTTTTGTAAATGCCATATGCTAAAGCAGTTGAAGTAGTCTCGTGAAAGAGACGAAGAGGCTGTAAACCCGCTATTCTGGCAGCATCCATAACAGCTCTTCTCTGAAGATCAGAAAAATACACGGGTATTCCAATACAACAATCCACCACAGCAGCATTCAAGTTCTTCTCGGCAATGCTCTTCAAGTTAGACAAAATCATTCCCAAGATCTGGGTCGGTGTAAATGTCCGAACCTCCCCTAAATATCGAGCATTAATCAAGGGAAAACCATCAGGCCCTTCGGTCACCGAGAAAGGAAATGAAGTGATATCACGTTGCAGCTCGGGATCTGAAAACTGGCGCCCGATTAGCCTTTTTATCTGCGAAATAGTATTCTTCGGATTCATCATACTCGAAGATGCCCCAGCCGTCCCTAGGAACCGCTGTTTCTCACCAAAGCATACAACCATAGGCGTTTCACGCTTAGACTCGTCATTAAGGACAACATCAATTCCCCGTTGCCTTGCAACAGCAACCACACCACTCTCGTTGCCAAAATCAAAACCAACCACGCTCATCTTTGCTTTGTGTATCTGACCGATAAGTAATAGGTATAAGAATAAACAAATTCAGGATCAAGCTGTGACAAAAGAAAAATCAAATGAATTTACAGCATATACCCAAAATCACACTTGTTCGAGACAAATCAACATATATTTACTGCAACTACAGTTATCACCATTGCTAAATGTTAGATCACATCATAGTCCTACCATCGCTCAAAATGGCAACAATTGACAAATCATAAACACATAAACCGCGTCCACCACATCTCATATGCAGACCCCGTACACCCATAAACAGAAAGATCCAGAGACAAGGAAGAAACACAAGCACCGCCGATTAAAAAATTCGACACAAGTTTGATCTAAACCCATCGAATCCAAATAACGATGAAATTAAAAAAAAACACAAGAAAAAAAAGGGCAAACCAACACAACAAACATGCTGAATCTAAGACGACAAGCGAACAAAACCTTACTCAGATTCGTTATACCTAACAAGAGATCGAGCGCGCCGCCAAACACTACCAACTCGTACAGCTGAAAGAATCAAGAGAGAGTGGTAAATTCTGGAGAAATATAAACAATTCGTGAAAGGGAGGCTGGTTTATGGACGAGCCTCGAAGCGTCTGGTCTCAGGTCAGGCATCTGCTTTCTTCTAGAAAGATCTTCCTTGTTTTCAAATTGGGCCGCAATTGGGCCTTTGGCCCGTAATCACATACCAAATGTCAGCCCATTAAACACCCCAATAATAAATAAAATAAAATAAACGTATATGAAAAAAGTGAAATACAACGCACGTACGCAAAGGATCATCAAATCAAAGCAAAAATCGCCTCCAAAATGGATCGTCATGAAAGGAGGAAGAAGATAATGTCCCACGGCACAGATCGCATGGCAATGATTACGGGTCGGATCCAACCCACCGAGCCGGACCCAGATTCCGCCCCACCACCGCCTCTTCACCGCCCATCATCACCGCCCATCATCACCACCGTCGCCGGCGACAACCAAAAATCAAGAACATCTCTTCCCAGAAAATCATCACGGTAATAAATAAATAAGCACTACAATCAACAATCACTGACGCGCCAACACCTCAATTTTCACAGCAGCAGCAAATTCCGGCAAGAAAGGGGTGGTGGCCGTAGGAACGCCGGCCGGCATCTCAGGCAAGAAGGCCGTCTTCCTCGGGTCGATAACCCTAAAGGAGGTGAACAACAGCATCATATCGTCGGAGAACACGAGGGCGATCTGCTCTGCAGTAATCGCAGCGCTCGTCGTTTTGTCGAACGTCAACGTCCCACATAAGGTGGTGAAGTCGACGAGCCTCATTTCTTACAGGCCGCTTTTCGTGGTGCTTCTCACCGATATTCTGATCGTTTTCGGGAGGCTGGCGCTCTACGCCCAGGCGGCCGACGAAGGAGAAGAACGCCGAAATGGTAGTAATAGTAATAATAATAACGATAGTTGGGATGGAGCTGTTAGGCTGCTTGAGATGGGATTGGTTCTTCATCAGGCCGTGAGGGGCGTTTTCATCGACTGTAGTTTCTACGTTGTGATCGTTATTTGCGGGCTTTCCCTCGACTAGTTGTGTTCGACTTTCTCTTCTTTTTTTTTTTCTTTTTTTCGTTCGCCGGCGTTGAGCTAACGTCGATATTACAGATGATGTGTGTGTGTGTGTGTTTTGTTTCCAAATGCCGTTTACGTGTAATGTAACCGATCCTTACGATTGTTAATTTTCGAAACGAGTTTGGTGTAAAGATTCCGACGTGGAAAGGAAAAGGTGTTGGTATAACAATTGAAATGAAGCGTAAAATTGCTCGATGCGCTTCGTCGAAAAGCTTCTTGACATGGTTTTGTTGACAAGAAGAGATGTGAAGATTCTAACAAGATAAAAAAGCAAACCCTTTCTGTGAATCTATCCCAAGCTTTTCCTTTCCTCCAATGGGAAAGAATACCCACAAAACTTCATACAGAAATATACCTATCCTTTCCTTCTCGTACTCTACCTTACGCATAACAAACAAAACCCCTAACTCGGAGAACGAAAAACCAATTTCCTCGGTTCAAATTCAAGATGTGTTGTAACCGTCGACTGCCTCATGTACTTACCTGTCCTACGAAGCTGTGTATTACATCGACGGGCGAAGCCATAGAAGAGGTTGTAAGGAAGAGATTGACGCTGACTGCAAGCAAAGGAATGAGAATGGCTTGTATTTGTTCGCCAACGAGCCATCCTCGATCATTCAGGTGCAGGCAGCATCGTTCTGAGTATCAATGGTTCTACATAGCAACTGATAAATGAAGAAAGGTTAGCAATTACTTGTCGAAAAACTATAGAAACTCATTCATGATTAAGTTCTTTGTAAATAAGTTTAGAGCTAAGGCCCAGGTTAATCAAGAACGGCACAAGACAGCCTCGAACCAGCATTTAACAAACAGACTAAACGAAATGATACCTCTCATTCTTCGATGATCAAGAACCGCATCATCCCTCTGCTGATTATCAGAAAAATGTGGAAAATTTACGCAAGGGTTAGATAAAAAAATGTGACACTGATTATACAAATCAAGAAAAAATCTTGGTCTGAGTCCTTCATAAATCAAACTACAGGAGTCAAAAGTGGTTTATTTGAGAAATGAGCCTCTAAATTCGCCAGCACGAGATCAGCCATGTCCTTGCACGTCTCCACAGTGTCGCTCCCAACATGAGGCACCACTACGACATTCGGAAGTCCCAATAAACGTTCAGACACGTAGGGTTCATCCTCGAACACGTCTAGCCCGGCCCCGCCTAACCTTCCTTCGCTCAGTGCAGAAATAAGTTCAGATTCGTCGACGTGCCCTCCCCGTCCTATGTTGACAAGGATCCCCTTTGGTCCTAAAGCTTCCATGACTTGTCGATTCACTAAGTGGTATGTTTCTTGAGTTAGGACGCAAGATACAAACAGAACTTGGCAATTTGAGGCGAGATCGACGATGTTTGGGTAGTATTTGTAGGTTGTGCTTGGTTTCTTGGTTCTTGAATGATAGCTTACAGTGCAGTTGAATGCTTCAGCTCTCTTGGCTATGGCTGCCCCAATCCTACCTAGTCCGATGATGCCTACTGATTTTCCACTGAACTGGGAAGTAATTTCAGACATAATTAGTCCCAATTCTATGTTCCCAAATTGCAAGAAGAAAAAAGGAAAATCAGCCAACCTTGAATCCCAATCCAACGCCGGCCTCCTTCTTCCACGACCCATCCCTAACAAAAGCATCGCCGGCGGATAGCTTCCTCATCGCCGCCAGAGCCAGGCCGACGGCCAAATCAGCCACGTCGGCGGTCAAAACGTCCGGCGTGTTCGTAACCCTAATGCCTCTCTCCCTGCACTTATCCAAGTCGATCTTATCCAGTCCCACGCTGTAGCTCGACACTATCCCCAGCCTCGGCAGCGAGCCTATGAGTCCGGCGTCGGCGCCGACCTTCGTATTGCACACCACCGCCTCGGCGGAGACAAAGCGGCGGCTCTGGCGGTTCTGCTCCTCCTCCGACTCATCCCAGAGCTTGACGAGGGTGAAGCGCCTTTCGATTTCGCGTTCCAAATAAGGAGACATTGAGTACGTCATGACGACGCATGGCTTCTCCGCCATGTCTTGCTTTGCTTCTGTCAGCAATTGGACAAAAAAACAACGTACGACTGAACTGAACTGAATCTCAGTTACAGGCGCGACACGTTGTAGTGTAGCAACTAATTGGGCTTCACAGTAAGGCCCGACTCGTTAAACTAAAAGGGCCCGGCCCATTAAGCTAATCATACAGAGATAACTATATATTTTAAGAGAATCTTATACGAGGTCAAAGATTTATATCATTGACGACTCGAATTAGTTAACTCCTATGATATTCTTTCTCTAACAAGCAGCGCCCCACGTCGTAAACACTTATTACCAAGAGAAAGAAAAAAAATGTCAAAGGAACTCTTTTTCGAAGCATAGACGATCGTCTTTTGGATCATTGAGAAACTTTTATGTTTCTTTGCCTCTCCATCTCTTTTTATTCATACCAACGATTCTACGAGAGGAGAGAAACCCAAGTCTTCTTTCCTTCGTCTTCATTGCACATTTCTATGATCAATCGAAAACGACTATAAAACTTCAGAAAATATATGAAAAACAAAATGGTAGGAGCAATGGAGGATGACAACTCGGCCAATGGCCGTTCAGGTAAAATGATACAAAAGATAAATACATTTCTCCTCAATTCCCTATAACTCGTAAAATATTTAATGTTCTTCGTTATATGTAAGACGTCGAAATGATGAAGGAAAAATTCGCAAAATTGCTCCTCGGCGAGGATATGTCCGGCGGTGGGAAAGGCGTTTCCTCGGCGTTGGCTTTGTCCAATGCAATCACAAACTTAGCCGGTAATTAAAACAGCTTTCCAAAAGCAATATATACGATCATAATTTACCTTCTGTAGACCGAATATGTTATACAATTTCTTGATATTGGCCAAAAAATACGAAAAAACCCTATGTGGTGGATTTCATCAGCTTCTGCATTTGGAGAACAGAAGAAATTAGAGCCAATGGCAACAGAGACTAAAATAAGGTGGAGAAAGGAGATAGAGTGGCTCCTATCTGTCACAGATCACATTGTCGAGCTTGTTCCTTCTAAACAGAAGTCTAAAGATGGCAACATTATGGAGGTCTCTCTCTCTCTCTCCCTCTCCCTCCCCCCCCCCCCCCCCCCCCCTCTCTTGCATATATGATAGGGCATATTCTTACGACACTATACGACAGATTATGACAACAAAGCAAAGAACAGATCTACAGATAAACATACCTGCCTTGCGCAAGCTCGACGCTATGCTTCTCGTAAGGAAAAAACATTACATACTCAAACTCAACCTTTGATCTATGATTCATTAAGTCAACTATTGATGATGTGTTTTCTCATAATAGGACTGTTTAGACAACTTCAAAGACGAAAACGAGTTCTACTACGAGAAAAGTTCAGACAAGAAGGACCAACGAAAAGACGATAAATGGTGGATACCAACGCCCAAAGTCCCAGTTAACGGTTTATCGGAGGTTACCAGAAAATGGCTTCAATATCAGAAAGATTCGGTAAATCAAGTGCTGAAGGCTGCAATGGCCATAAACGCCCAAGTCTTGTCTGAAATGGAAATCCCTGAATGCTATATAGAGGCACTTCCCAAGGTAATAATAGAAAAGGAATTGTTACTACTACCTACATATGGATAGCCATTACACACTTACTCTAATGTTTTCTAGTTTCCTTCTTGTGAAACTGCGAACAGAATGGCAGAGCAAGCCTAGGGGATACAATCTACAAGAGCATCACGGACGACTTCTTCGATCCCGACTATTTTCTCCAAACACTAGACTTGTCGACGGAGCACAAGATGTTGGAACTCAAGAACAAGATCGAGGCGTCGATCATAATATGGAGAAGGAAAATGAATTCAAAGGACAGCAAATCTTCCTGGGGTTCTGGTATTAGTATGGAGAAGAGAGAGGTTTTCGAAGATAGAGCAGAGACGATTCTGCTGATATTGAAGCATAGATTCCCGGGACTTCCTCAATCTGATCTAGACATCACCAAGATCCAATATAACAGAGTAAGAACACACACACTGTTCTAATCTTATATGCACATAAAACAAACTTACGCATCTTATTGCAGGATGTGGGGCAAGCGATTCTTGAAAGCTATTCAAGAATCATAGAAAGTCTAGCCTTCACAGTCTTGTCAAGGATAGAAGACATAATGCACGCGGATACCTTAGCAAGAAATTCATCGAATACAGATAAGAAGAGGGCGCTGCTAAGAGAGAAACCTACGGCCGAGAAATTTGCTAGAGACGAAACAGAAAAGCTGACTTCAGCAGACTCAACGCCTAAGAACTCGATGACATTGTTGGATTTCATGGGATGGAACTTCGACAACGGAGATTCAGACGCAAAGAAAGAGTCGAACGACGAATTTGAGACGAAGCCCTTGAACAAACCTGCTAATGTTATTACAAGCACTAGAGTATCTTACATAGAGAAGCTCGGCGGCTCGAGAAGTCCAACTGCTCGTCACTAGTTATCATATAGCAGAGACGCACGACCAGCTTCTCAGTGACAAGACCGAAAGTGCATGTATAAACATAGACAAAAAGGTCAATCCAGCCATAGATAAAGTTTAGAACGAACCTAGATTCAACTTTTTTCTTTTCTTTTTTTTTCTTCCTTCGATTAGGATGACAATTGACATGACAGGGTCATGTTGTTACAGATTTATGCTTATCGCATTGATTATAACACAACCAGAAGGGCAAACAACAGACACTTTGAATAAAAACAAGCACCTGTATTCTGCAGTAGAGTAGCAACAAAATGCCAACACTTCTGACTCCTTTTAAGCACCTAATGAAAAAGTCATCAAATCACCAATCACAAGCTAAAGATTGAATCGAGGTTTTCCCAATCAACCATCAATGTTACCAAGTATATCGAAGAGCATGCTAAATCAGCAGAAAGAGTGAGTTGAAGTATATCCACATTGAGAATCTAACAGTTATCTCCACGGTATCATCTGAAACCAAAAGAAACCAGAAAGATTGATCAGATCATCAGCCAAGCTTACAGTGTTGGGCTTCAATTGCTCGTTTTGGGCTCAGCAAAATGAGGCCCCATACTTTGTGGACCCAAGCAAAATAAGCCGACTGTTGTATATAAAAAATCCATGTTAATTATATACTTTATTTTATTGTTCAAGTTTGGAAATTTCTCATTGCTATAGATCATATTTTTTATTTTTTTATCTTTTATTTCGTCCCTACAAAGTTAAGAATGGCGCAAAAATATCCAACCTATTGCCAGAAGTATTTTCGCACAACATCACCGTAGTCTCACACTCAGGCACGGAGCTAGCGCTGGGCACAAGGGGTCACTTGACCCCACGGCCGCCTAGAGTACCTCGTAGGGGCATGCCGACTGTATCTTCGTTGGCCACTAATTTTTGTTCTTCACAGCTTGAAAAGCCCCCACAGCACATGAATGACGATTAGGGCCCGGCGACAACCCCACCGTCGCAGCTTGTTCCCATCTGCAGCTTCAGAGCCCCCCCCCCCCATGGAAGAAGGCGAATTAGGGCAAGAGAGGGCTGATTAAAAAGGGCACTAATTATCCATGCTAGAGGCAACTGTGTGACGTGAAGGCTGCTAGAGAAGTGTGACATGAAGCCTTTGTGAGGAAGATGATGACTGAGAAAACCTAATTTTATTTAACTTGAATTGGGTCATCTTTTACTTGGGCATGTTATCAATTTTAAGTCTAATGGGTCATGTTTTACTGCATTTGAAATCAATTTGGCTTTAAAAGGGGATAATCATGTTATATTTTATAAATGTCGTTATTACTTTTACCAACATAAATATATTCCACCTAATCTTATGAAACAACGGGTGAAGATATCACGTAAAACTGATATATAATGATTTAATTTTCTATATTATTATTTTTCGACTTTTGGTTTTCTTATATTATTGATGACTTCATATCTATTAATTAAGTTTCTATAATGAATTATTGAGGTAAATAATATCATATTACTGTAACACGATAACTTATTATTTTTAAATAAATGAGATTGTATAATATTCAATATTATATCTCATAATTTATATTTATGAGGCACTTATTTAAGTTTTTAAGTTGTGACAATTTTATTATGTTATATTATAATTTTATAGTCAATTATTAAATAATTTATATATATTTAAATAAAAATACTGGAATGCCGTTACCGTTCCGCAAAACGGAGCTGGGAACACTCGTGTCTCTTCTCGTACCTGCGAACCGGATTGAGCCCCCCAGATCGAAAATCCTGGCTCCGTCCCTGCTCACACTTCGATTAAATTGAATGGTGAGTCGAATTTGAACATCATTGTCCGCTATGAGATAATTCCAATTATAGAGGCTAATATCAATGATCATTCTCAAGTCTACATAAAACTCCATCTTAAAACAAATGAATTTACTAAATATTGACGATATTTTGTTACACGAATTACAAGAGTTAAAAAAAAAACGTAGGTTGAATCTCCCCATCGTCTACCCAAACAATCAACCGCCGCCGTCCACTCATCATCTGACCAGTGAATCCTGACCGTCGATCCTTCCACAGTAATCCCTCCAATCACGTGCCGGTCACGTGTCATCTTCGTTCCTTTTCAATGCAGCACGAATGACGTAGCACAGCAAGCGAATACAGATAAGAATAGCGATTATGATTAGAATAGAGAATATGTATCCTTTCACAGAAGATGGCTTACACCCAAGAAAGAAACCCAAGCAAACCATGGTTCGATCAATTTATGCGTAAGCCTTTATACTATAATGCATGGATGAATTAAAACACCGCTATATATATATTGTTTGCGTGTTTTTTTTTTCTTTTTTTGCGTCGCTTTTTTGTGAAGTATGGTATATTCACTAAGTTGTTTGAATTCTCTACGAAACGGAGAGTAGAACGGTGGTAAAGAGAAAAAAAAGTGTGTTGCTATTTTGTATTTTATGGGAGAGTGGAATCCATATTCCGCCTTTATTGTTTCGACGTTCTTGGTTTCTATCTTCTCAAATATGACTTATGATGACTTAAACTATATAGTTGTTAATTATTCATTACTTAAACACGTTTCGTTGGTTCACCGTAACATGGACGTTATGTTGAGTCTATCTTGGAGTTTATAACGTTTGTGGAATATAGTTCTATTGAAAATCGACCCACTGCGCAAAGCCCAATTAAGACAGATTGCAAAATAATTGAAGATGTGTCTTATCAGGTGTTCCCAATATTATTTATTACTTTACTATAATTATGAACTATTTCTATGAATTATCATGTGACTTGGCTGAAATACTAGACAGAATTGCCTATAAGTAGTCTCTGGTTTCGAATATTTAATGTACACAATAATATCGTTGTACCACACAATTGTATCATATAATGCAATACCCGTTTGCTTCTCCATGTGGATCGTCATATATGTTAAACTTATCATAACAAGATTTAACAACTATACAACGTTTATATGTTTTATATCTTTTTTATTTTTTATTTCAGCCATGCATTCGACGATCGTCATAAAATTGATTTGTGGTTCATGGGCCATCGTACCCACTGAGACCCAACACCTTTTAAGCGTGTGGAGAGCACTTAAATGGGCCCCACTTATTTGATTAAATAACAGCCCGATGCAGCGAACCGACGCGGTCCATCTTCAGCCACAACATTGTTTTTCATTTATCCTTCAATAAAACCAAGTAATAAAAAACAAATACAATAATGAGTAAAATGAAATGAAATTTGTCTTGTCTATAGCTTAAATTTAATTTAATACTGTATAAATCAGTTGGCCAACGTTCAACTACCTGACACTAATTTTGGATGATATGAAAGCGGATATCACAAAGTTTGTGATGTTACATTTCCAAAGAGATGGTGTTTTACTACGCTGAGAGCCATTTATATTTATATATGCGTGGCTCATAAAATCCAAGTAAGTATGAAATTTAGATTCACAACTTAATGAGTGGCAATAGAGAAAACCCATAACTCCTATATCAATAATTGCTAATAATCTTAATGATAATCATCATTTTTTATACTCACGTTAATTTTATAACCATTTGGACGAAAATCATCGTAACACTAACATCACGTGATGGCAATGCAAATTGCCCCCAATTCTTGTACAAAAGCCCCTTTGTGGTCCACTTTTTTCGGTTGAAATCCTCTGTCTCATAATCTCTGTCCCAGTTCCTGTCCCACTCTCCTAAAATTGATTTTTAGGATTATCGAAAAATATATGATTTTTGTGGTCCTCTTTTTTACCCATCATGTAGAAAGAAAAGTCATAAATTTAAATTATGTAATATGACATTTTTTTCAATAAAACGATACAATGCATAATATTTGCAAAGTTGAATAAAAACAGACCGAATTTGTCGAAATTATTTGCCTTATCCAAGTAGCTGTTGCCACGTCACGATGTACTAAGAAATAAAAGAAGGCACTTAATTACGTTGCAGCCAAACACGCCCTTGTAAAAGGTAATATATAATAAATAATACCTTCAACCCAAATTTCGGAGAGAGGGAGAGAGGAGACAGAGCACAGCACACGTTGAAGAGAAGCGACGAAGTTTACAAAGCCTCTGTTATTTCTTCTCATCTCTCCATTCCTATCCGTACACTGTTTCAGCAACGAATTGGAGGATTTGGTCCAATAATTCCACCATGTTCGCCGTGAACGGAGCCAGTTTTTTGGTAATTGTCTTGCAAAATTTCATCATGTTTAGCATGAATCAGCTAAAGCCCCCATTTTTACCTGTGTTCCGTTGAATCTCATACGAAATCGTCATTTTTTCTTACGTGTTTGTGCGTTTAGAGCAACTCGATTTATGGGGTTTCCAACGGCTTCTCACAATCAGCTCAAAGAAGGACGCAATTGATCGCAGTAGCTTCCGTAAACCCAACAAATGGGAAGCCTGGAGATCAAAACGTCGGCGTTTTGGTGGAGAGCACGCTGAATGTGAAGGAGGTTGTAGAGTCTCAGCCTTCTTCATTAGCTGCCGTCGAGGTAGAACCCACCGTCGGCGGTGGCGTTGAGGATGTGTACGGCGAAGATAGCGCCACAGAGGATCATTACATCACGCCGTGGACTGTCACCGTTGCTAGGTATTTTGAGGTTTATAGTGAGGTTTCGATGATTCCAAGGTTTGATGACACTTTGTCTGACCATAGTCATTCTTCTGTTGCGTAGTGGATATCCATTGTTGCGTGACCCTCATCACAACAAAGGCCTTGCGTTCACCGAGAGAGAAAGGGATGCTCATTTCTTACGAGGTCTTCTTCCACCTGTAGTTATCAGCCAAGATATTCAGGTCTACACTAAGGCTCCCCTGTGTTTTTTTTTGTTTTTTTGCAGTTCTTCATAATCTATTGCTGTGGCAGTTTTTTCCTTAACTATTACCCTTTTTGTCTCATTCACTGAGCAGGTCAAGAAAATGATTGCCAACATGCGCCAATACCAAGTCCCACTGCAAAGATACATGGCCATGATGGATCTGCAGGTTATATTTTGCTCTGTTTTATCATCTTAATTGCCTGACTAAGTTATCTCGATGTTAATCGGTATAACGATGTTTCAGGAAAGAAATGAAAAGCTATTCTATAAGCTTCTCATCGACAATGTCGAGGAGTTGTTGCCAGTGGTGTACACTCCCACTGTTGGCGAAGCTTGCCAAAAGTACGGTAGCATCTTCAGACAGCCTCAGGGCCTTTTCATTAGCTTGAAAGAGAAGTATGTGTAATATCCAATCATCACTCATTTTAATACGAGTTTAAATCCCATTATCGCCGAGCTAATCATCATGTGAACTTCATTTATTTCAGAGGAAGAATCCGTGAAGTTTTGAGAAATTGGCCTGAGAAGAAAATTCAAGTCATTGTTGTAACTGATGGTGAGCGTATTCTGGGACTCGGGGATCTTGGGTGCCAGGTATCTTATTACATTATGACCTTTTCTTTTCCTTCCTCGATGTAAAGTTTTATCCTCCTATATCTGTTTTTTTGTGTAGTCCTTTATTAATCTTTGACTTCGATAGGGGATGGGTATACCAGTGGGAAAGCTCTCACTATATACAGCTCTTGGTGGTATACGTCCATCTGCCGTAAGGATATCTCAAGCTTCAGTTTTCTTTGTTGCACAAATTGATGTGCGACTGAAAATTGTAACTTGATTCATTTCTTATTCATCATCACAGTGCTTGCCAGTGACCATTGATGTGGGAACGAACAATGAGCAGCTGTTGAACGATGAATTCTATATCGGGCTTAGAAGAAGGCGGGCGACGGGACAGGTTTAAAGAATCCCAACCGATTTCGATAATTTTTTTGTATTACTGATAGCATTATTAAGCTTGGTAATGAGACGATGCATTTGTTCTAAAAAAGGAATATGCTGAGCTTCTCCATGAGTTTATGACAGCAGTGAAGCAAAATTATGGAGAGAAAGTTCTCATTCAGGTTGGTCATTTCTTTTATATCTGAGGTTGTATTTTTCTCTTCCTTTTTTCTTATCTATCGACACAATTTGGATCTATTAACAGTTTGAAGACTTCGCAAATCACAATGCTTTCGACCTCCTTGCGAAGTACGGGACAACACATCTTGTGTTTAACGACGACATTCAGGCATATCACTTCATTTTAGTTTCCCTGTCCAAATTCGGTCGCTTTTTCGTGTTATTTTATTCTTGATTTTCTTCTTTTATTATTATTATTATTATTTTCTTTTCTTCCTATATTTGGTGCATCAGGGTACAGCATCAGTGGTTCTTGCAGGCCTTATTTCAGCACTGAACTTAGTAGGAGGAACTTTGTCCGATCAAAAGTTCTTATTCCTTGGCGCTGGAGAGGTTTTTGCTCTACCGCCGATCTCTACATGTTTTTATTTTCCTCTTAAGATCTATCATTATCCATCAAACCATTGCATCTCTTAAGATTCAGCCTCTGACTGTTACCTTGTCCTAAAACAGGCAGGAACTGGAATTGCAGAACTCATAGCCCTCGAAATGTCCAAACAAGTAAGGAACGAGGAAAAAAAACATACTAAAATCCATAACCATTTGTTCATCGATGTTCGAAGGTGTAATTTTTTTTCCCATTCCTTCATACGCAGACCGGTGTCCCATGGAAGAGACTCGCAAGAAGATCTTTCTCGTCGATTCAAAGGTGATGGTTTTCGAAATTCTCTTTTCCACCTTTACGGCCTTTCAACACAATTTTTTATTTTTTATTTTCAGGGGTTGATCGTTAAGTCCCGTATGGAGTCCCTTCAACAATTTAAGAGGCCGTGGGCCCACGAACACGAGCCCGTCACAACTCTGTTAGACGCCGTGAAGGTCATTAAACCAACAGTATTAATAGGGTCGTCTGGCGCTGGTCGGACGTTTACAAAGGAAGTTGTCGAAGCTATGGCTTCCATCAACGAGGTCGGATATATTTACCGTTTTAAGACATAATTATCTTATTACAAATATGGCATCTCACCATTCATTATGCCTACAGAAACCCGTCATTCTTGCACTATCAAACCCGACCTCACAATCTGAATGCACAGCCGAAGAAGCATACACTTGGAGTCAGGTGAGAATCGTTCCTCGACCTTCTTCTAACTCTAAATTGGCTCGGTTTTTTAAAATGTTCGTAAGCCCACGCTCTTCGTTTCTTCAGGGCCGGGCCATATTTGCTAGCGGAAGCCCGTTTAGCCCCATAGAGTACGATGGCAAGTTTTACGCGTCTGGCCAGGTTTCATATTCAATATTTATTTTTATTGCTCGCCATGCCTTCTAATTACTGCTGACATTAATTTGAAATGGTTGTAATAAAATAGGCGAATAATGCGTACATATTCCCTGGATTCGGTCTCGGGCTGATCATTTCTGGCGCCATACGAGTCCATGATGATATGCTTCTTGCAGCTTGTAAGTTTTTGATCATTTGTTTTTTGTTTAGTTACGTTGTAATAAACGTACGAACTTTCTTGTGTCGTCTGACAAAAAAAAAAAAAACAGCCGAAGCATTAGCAGAGCAAGTTAGCCAAGAGAACTTAGATAAGGGACTCACATACCCTCCGTTTTCGAACATCAGAAAGATATCTGCTCAGATTGCAGCTAAAGTTGCTGCTAAAGCTTACGAATTAGGTAAGAACATCGTATACATTCTGGCGAAAAAGATACGAATCCTTAATAACGATATTTCGTCTAATTTTGATTGCTTCGTTAAATCTTAGGTTTGGCGACTCGTCTACCACAGCCTGAGAACCTCGTGGCGCACGCAGAAAGCTGTATGTACAGCCCGAATTATCGCAACTACCGTTGAAGAATTGTTTGGATGGCATAATTTAAGGAAAAGAAAAAAATGAAATGTGGGATTGTTTCTCCTCACATTTTACATGTTTTCCTGTTGTATCTTCTTGTCTTTTTTTGTGAGTTTTTGATATTTTTTCTTCGTGTTTTTTGTTTTTGGGACTATCTAGTTCAGGGGTGTAGCTCGTCGTCAGTGTTGTCCTAATTTTTATGGCTTTGCTTGTTAAAAAAGAAATTATGAAAAAAATAATAAAAACAGATAAAAAAATTTCATATACAAGAAACCGTTACAAACTACAAAGGTGGCAAATAATACTGTGACACGTAAGATACAGAAAGGCGTCTTTTTTCACTATAGGAAACATAGGGTTCTAATTTCCCGACTACTTCAGACAAATTTCTCCGATATGGAGTGAACAGCCTTGTTCTGAAACGCCTCCTAATCGGCGATCTTTCATTATATACTTTGGGAGGCAGTTCGTCGAATTCTTTCAAAGTTATCGCCGAGTTCATTTCAATCTCGATTGGCATTGAGAAATCCACTGAATTTGCGATCGCAAGGTTGTGGAATCTCATCAAAAACCCTAGAGCATTGTTGTTATCGACAACACCTAATGTCATCGTACCGACCGCTGCACCCGCCGCCGCAGCCCAACGTCCCTCCACCTCCGTCGAATCAGAGCATTTTACCTCCGCCGCCTCTGCCGCCGCCGCCGCCGCGGGGCGGCCCGAACTGGCATGGCACCAATCCGAATTTTTCTCGGAACCCTAATTACCAGTCACCACAGCAAAGCTACAGCTTGATGCCGACTCGGCAACAACCACCCTTGCCATATCAGCCACCGCCGCGGCCTTCGATGTACTACCAGTCATCGTCTCAATACCCACAATTCGTTCAGCATAATCAGAATTTGAGGCTAAGTCAGCCTCAACCACCACCACCGCCGCCACGGTCACTTCCTCCCCCGCCACCTTTTGCTCCACCACCACCACCACCGCCTCCACCACCCCAGCCCTCGTCACCTCCACCGTTGCCTTATGCTAAAAAAGATCACAGTAGAAAACCGCCCATGCCGTCGAGCGGCAATGAGAGGAATGAGCGTCGAACAGAGACGGAGGAGGAGAGGAGGGCGAGGAAGAGGAGGGAGTATGAGAAAGCGAAGCAAGAAGAGAGACTGAAGCAGCAGAAATCTAGAGAGAGTCAAACTAAGGCTCTTGAAAAGCCTGCAAAAGGAGGGCATGGCTCCCAGCACATGGTTGACAAGAGGAGTGGTGCTTCTGCGCCATTGCTGAGGGGTGATAGGGTCGAAAGCCGGTTGAATAAGCCAACAACTTTTATCTGCAAGTTAAAGTGAGTGTGAAGTGTTTGATTACTCTGTTTTTTATGTGTCTCCGCTTGGCTATCATGAACTCCCTGATTTTGGTTGGTACTTTTGTCGTGTTAGCGTAATTATCCAACTAATCTCATTGTGCCACTTGTCGTCCGTTGAACACGGTCGGGATTGGGGATGTGGTTGAGGAGATGTTGTTAGGAGGATTACGTAAGTTGATAATCCACGGCACTCTAGGCATTGTATAAAATTTGATTAATCTAATTTGAGATTAGAATCATAAATTGTAAATTTATAGCAATAAGGAGAGAGGTTCCTCGGGTATGTGTTACAATAATATTAAATTGTGAATTCTTTTCTCAATTACTCTGCCAGAGTGAAATTTTTTCTAAAATGTTATAGTGAAAGCCACATTTTCGGATTCCTTGCGTATACATGTCGCCATTCCAAATACTTTAATGTTTTTCTCCTTTTAATGATGACGATTTCCGATATACTTTTCTCTAAATTTATTAAGATTTCCTCTTCACTTTGTTGTGTTGTCTGTCTAGATTATACTATGTGGAAACCTGACATCTTTTCCAACATGATGTCCTCAGAATTGTAAGGAGGTTTTTAGATACATGTCGCCATTCCGTATAAGTGAATGTTTCATCTGTTTTCCTTTTAACTATTACGCTGCCTGGAATACTTGTCTTTAGCATGATTGTGATTTTCCCCTTCATTTGCCTGTGCTGTCTATATAATAAGTCAAGCTATGTGCAAAACTGGCATCTGCTCTAGTAACATCTTCCTGAAAATGTAAGGAGGGTTATGGATACGTGTCGCCATTCCATTTAGTTTGATTTTTTCCTGTAATGGTGATGCTTGCAAAACGCTTGCTTAAACGTATTTTGATTTTCCTCTGCATTTAGCCGTGCTGATTTTTTTCTGTAATGATGATGCTGTCCGAATCCTTGTCTATAACTTTATTGTGATTTTTCTCTTCTTTCGTCGTGCTGTCCATAATAGCTATGTGCAAAACTGACATCTGGTCTAAGATAACACGTGCTCGACATGTAAGTGGGGTTACGATACGTGTCGTCATTCCATCCAATTTAATGTATTTTTCTCCCTTTAATGACGATGCTGCCGAAGAACTTTCTCTACCTTGATTGTGTTTTTCCTCTTCATTTGTTGTTCTATAATTGATAGGATAATTTGCAAAAGTAGCATCTGCAAATAACGTGTCCCTGGAATTGTAAGTGCGGTTGAAAATGGATGAGCAAGAGACTTCATTTTTGTGTTTTTTCAGGTTTCACAATGACCTTCCCGATCCTTCTGCAAAGTATAAGCTTATGCCGTTGAAGCGAGATCCTGATCGGTATGTGACTTCACAATGCAATTGCACGGTTGCACCATATGACTGATAAACATTTTTATATGAAGGCTTACGCAGTCACACCTCTATTTTGACCTTATTTTTGAGCTTTTGCAGATACTGCAAATACCGCATTACGTCGTTGGAGAAAAGTTGGAAGCCTCAAATGTACATCGAACCAGGTCTCGGGATTCCACTCGACCTTCTTGATCTGAGCGTATACAAGTAAGCGTCTTTTTGTTACTAAATCCTCTGTCTCTTTACTCAGAAGTTATTTTTCTATAACTGGATCTCTAATTCAAGCAGTGCTCCAAGCGAGACGATTACCCTTGACCCGAAGGACGAAGCGTTATTGCTCGATGACGAGCCTATAACACCAATTAAAGAAAATGGCATTAAAAGGAAAGACCGGCCAACTGATAAAGGTGTCTCTTGGCTGGTTAAAACTCAGTACATATCTCCAATCAATATGGAATCAGCTAAGCAGGTTCTGTTTCATATTTCCTTCGTAAAATTTAAAACGGAAATTACGGGAGCTTGATTGGTTTAATTTGATTTTTACCTGCAGTCTCTGCCTGAGAGGCAAGCTAGAGAACTGCGGGAAGCTCGTGATAAGGATCTCTTGGAGAACCTCAATGATAGGTTTGTGCTCTTATGTTGTGGCCATTGCAGAAGACTAACATGTTATGTCCTGAATGAACTTAAAGAAGTTTCTTTATCTTTTCGTCAGGGATAGGCAAGTGAAGGATATTTTAGCTTCTTTCGAGGCCTGCAAGTCCATTCCTGTCCATGCAACCAATCCACAATTACAACCAAAAAGGGTTCTGCCGTTCTTTCCTTATTTTGACAGGTATTCTCCGCTTTACTGCATCTGCAAGTCATGTATGTGCGTGATCTTTTTTTGCGTTATTTTTTGGTGCGCCAAGAAATATGAAGAGTTCTATCTAGAAAATCTCAATTCCCACCCCAACTCTGGTGGATGCTGCCCACTTTGCTTACTACTGATAATTTGGTATTAATATACTGTTTTTGAATGTTGTGCATAAAATTTACTACGCAGCATTATATATAGAAGTTTCATGGGTCAATTTGATATATCCTACAAGTTTTACTTGCTTGAATGATAAAAATTAGGTTATTGTCATCCAATGCATTATTTTACCGTAAACTGAGTCCAACCTGCTGATGGGTCTTATTTATCTAGGTACAATCAACAGTTTGTCCTCGCAAATTTCGATAGTGCTCCAACCGGGGACTCAGAAATCTACAGAAAATTAAGTGCAGCTGATCGTGATGAGCTTGAAAAAAGAGTATGTGCTAATAAGAATATGATCGATACCATACTAAACTTTTTAATCATTACATTCATGCCGATTCTGTATTTTATTCAGGCGATAATGAAAAGCTATGGTTCTACCAGCTCAGATGCAGAGAACCGTGACAAGTTTTTGGCTTACATGGTGCCTTCGTGTAACGAGGTAACTAACAACCCTCCACCTTAAATAATGGACATAAAAATTAACCTATATGTTAACGGTTGCAGCTAGGCAAGGACATGCACGATCAAAACGAAGATATCCATATTCGTGGGTGCGAGAATATAACGGGGATGTAAGTCTTCTTCCTCCTCCCTTCCCCTGTTTTTTCCTTTTCTTTTCTTTTGTAATTTCTCAATTCGAATGTTTCATGATTATACATTGCGGATGAATTTTGGCAGGTGCGCGGTAGTATTGCGGATGATCCAAATACATACCTTGTGAATTTTGAAGAATCGAAAGCTAGCTACTTGGTCTGTTTCAATTAAAATGTTTTGTTTCGAGTCAATTTTTGTGGGTACGTACATATATAGTAATACCTGCTAACTAATCATCATCTTCTTTATCCAGCCCCTTCCCACTAAGCTCACTTTAAAGAAAAAGAGAGCAAGAGCGGGCAAATCAACCGAAGAGATCGAACAATTTCCTGTCCCTAAGAAGATTACTGTGAGGAAGAAGTTTAATGTATCTGCTAGGGAAATCAAAGAAGATGAGGTATTGTCAATTGTGTGTGTGTGTGTGTGTGTGTGTGTGCGAACCTTGAAATGTATAGTTACAAGTGTATTTATTTATGTGTACATGGTTTCCAGGCTGATGCAGGGAGAAGTAAAAATGTTGGTAGCAGTGGTAATAGGCTGAGAAAGTTGGTCCAAGATGATAATGATGCTGATAGCGTTAGTGATGATGAAGCTGAGGATAATATGTCTGATTAATCAATCTTCTTGGCGAAAGTTTATGTTGTTGAATGTGATAAATCCAATGTTGTCTGATTCTCTTTTTTCTTTCTTTTTTTCTTATCTTCTTTCATTTCTGAGATAATAAATGTTGATTATGGTTTGGGGTTATTCCCTTTTATCTATGCAGTTATTAGGACTTAAACATTACTAGTTTTATATCTCAATCGAAGAAAATGCCAGTTTTGAACAACGAAATTACTCATGATTATGATTACTTGTTTTTACTCGTGATTATTGTTACAGTAGTATTTTATATAGGCCTTGACTTACCTACCAAAGTGGGTATAACCCAACTCCTATTAAAAAATTAACATGTTTAATTTTTATTTAGTGAAACACGTATGTGGTGTTTTAACATAGTGGGGTAGGGTGTAATGTGTAACTTTTATTTAGTGAAACACGTTTGTGGTGTTTTAACATAGTGGGGTAGTTGTAATGTGACACATGTCATTTCTGGGCGGAGTTGGGTTATACCAATTGGATAGGAAAGACAAAACCTTTATATATACGCGCATTGTGTGTTCGAATGTATAATATGCAGTTCGAAAAAAAAAATGTATAATATACAGCATTATTTTACATTTCGAGCCATCTATAACTTAAAATGTTTAATTTTTGTCTAAATTTAAAATGTAATTCTGATCAATTAATTTCCGAGGATATATCTAATAAATCTAAAATCAATGGATAAAATGAGAATGACAATGGCTCTAACAAAACATTTCAAAGTTAGAATAGTAAAGTAGGAAATACAATTTGACATACCAAAAACCTGTTATAATCCAACCATAAACGATAATAAATTGTATAGATTATTACATCACATCTCAAACAATTGAAGTCAATTCACACGCTATATAACTCTTAGTCCAGAAAAAAAATCGAACATCTTTCCGAGGATCAAACAATTCCAAAAACTAAATCATCGTCGTCATCATCAACGAAAACAGAGCAAATACTCTGTTTTTTTCTCCATTGTCCTCAATAAGACTGTTCCTCTTCAAGGTACAGAGAATGACAATGAGACGCAGCTAAGAGGGCCGCACCAATCCCAGACCCATCGTTAGAATGCTCGAACACAACCCTCTTCGACGATGGAGCTGACTCATCTCCTAGGAGTTCGCTAACAGTATTCTCTAACACCTCTCTGTACTCCGTATAGTGTTCATACAAGCCACCATCCATGGCTATGACTGTCCTAGCTCCATCTTTGTCTGAATTAGGACCGTCCCTTCCCATCTTCTTCAACACCCCAAAGATTCCCGCGGCAGCTAGGCGGGCCCCACGCCCCACGATTATGTTGCAGAGCTCGATAACGACCCTTCTTGCGTTCATGGAGGTGCTGGAAATCTTGAGGATGCAAGAAAAATGAAGGCTTTGAGTTCATAAGATAATAACAGCTTCAAAGATGAGGATAGTTCTTTTCTCCCTTTTATTACCTCTAAGATGTCCTTGAGCTTTGCTTCTACCAATTTCAGGTCGGCCGATTTGTCCTGGTGCATTGCAGACATGGCGGGCGTCCTGGACATTTTTTCGGAGATTTGAGATATCAGTGTAATGAGATGAATTGGGACTATGAGTATCGAAATGAATGACCTCAACGTGAATGGAATCTTAAGCTTTGGAGGAACCTCGTCGCCGAAAAGGGATGCTTCTTCAGCCATCTTAAGTAAGATTCGGCGTAAGATTTCTCCCAAGTACATGCCAGAAGTAAGCTTCTCAAATATCTGTTTTTTGTTTTCGCAAAAGGGAAAAAACCAACGGTCCTAAATCAAAATACGTTTCAAAATGGTCATCAATGTCATTAATTCTCCGACCTGTTCGCCGGGATTAAGGCTTTCGACGTCCAATTGGTGATCGAACTCTGTTATTGGGAGGTGAGACGACATGAAGTTGCCCCATTCCATGTTTATGACCTGAATCGAAATTATTACGCCTTCAACAAAGCCTTCTTTCGACGCAATTTTCTTACAACTGAGAATGGAGACATTCATTTATTTACGTATGAAAAAACGAAAAGGTTTTGCCTACCATTTCGCCAGATTTAGGCAAAGGTCCGTGCCATTTAGGGATCGCCTGGGCACGTTCCACGTATGCTGCGTTCGTCCCCGTGCCCAAAATCACTGCTATGGTTACGTCTTTGTTCGCATATCTCCCGCCTGCTAATGTCCCGATTGTATCGTTAACCTGTAATAATCGTCACAAATATTAAATTAATGAATATATATATATATGTGTGTGTGTGCATAAATGCATCTGTATTTCTCATTCTTTGAAATAGAAACGAAGAAAAAGAACCTACCAAAGCTGCTACCCGCATTTCGACGCCCTTTCTTTGCAGGGCTTTTGTCAGTTCAGCTACAACATCTTGCCCGACCTACGTTAGGAAAAATTTCGATTCAAAAGTTTACATAAAAAGAATGCAAGACAATAAAAGAAGAGAACTTCACAGAAGGATGTTATTATTACAGTGTCATCAATGGAGAATCCTTTCGTCCACCTTATCAGAGTCCCAGAATTTATCGATGTCTGCATTACGGGGAAAGAGAAGGTGAAGCCTAACTCCCTCTGCCTTCCATGAGGTTGTTCGTATATCTTCTCTTCTTCGTCCACGAAATTAGCGAGTTTCTCAGCAATATAGTCGAACAGTGCCTGAAAATTCACCGATAACCATTTTAAGACAGGAAACAAGAAAAGGATCGAGGAGGGTAAAATTCTTACATCCGAAGAACCACTCATCAAGGCCGGCGGAATTGACGCCTCTGCAAATTCTTGATGAACAATACCTCCTTCTTTTCCTCCTAACTGAACTCGCAAAACACGAAAGTTCGTCCCACCAAGGTCTAAAGCGTAATACACGCCTTCCTCGTCCCTAGCATTGATTAATAATGCCCCAAAAAGATAAGCTTCTATCGATTTTTCTCAAGGCAAAGACCTCATACAACAATGTAAGACTGTCTTATAGATCAAAGAGAGAGCTATTGCAGCAACTACAGATCAAGTCCACTAACTTAAGTCTAACCAAATCATCACTTACAACGATTTCTTGAGAGACTGGACAGCAAAAAGAAAGGGGGAACACAATCTTTTACCCAGTTGGGAGATTATCGACGTAGCTGATGAGCATCTTAAGCTTGCTGCCGCCCTCCGATGCTAAGCCGGCGTGCATCTCAACGGTCATTGCATCGGCGACCTGCCTCAGCTTAGACTCAGGCGTAGCACACTTATCCTCAAATTCCTTCAAAATAGCCATAGCCCTATTCCATTTTCCGCTGCTTTTCATCCGCCGGCGCACCACCACCGTCGCCACTCCCGCCACGGCCACTGCTCCGATCACGGCCGCGCATACCGCCACCTTACCCATTTCTTCGATCTACTATGGAATTACGAAATCGGCGATGGGCTGATTGAAGACTAACGTTTCTTCAGCGATCGCTCGACACTGGGTTGGCAAGGAAAGATTGAGAGGGTCAGATTAGGAGAATTCGGCGGATAAAAATGAGATCTTTAGTGTAGTTTGCAAGTTTATTTAATGAACAATAGTGAGTTAATCTGAGAAACTTTATTTGTGTTATGGATAATGAATTAATCACTTTGGTGGAATGGATAAATGTCATCGTAATTGAGATTACACAAAATCCAAGACTGTAATATAATAGGATTCAGAAAATAATATATGCTTTTTCAGGCAAATACGTGTCCTTTGATCCAAATCTTTATTTTTATATACATCCAATTAAATGATTGGATGCTTACATTCATATAAGAAAAATGATATTTTCCAAGATGATTGGCAAAACCTTGGATTTAGGACATACAATACAATACACTCTCGACAAAGCCTGCTATAGGAACGTCACATCACTGGCTTTTCTTTGTTTTTTTTATAATTTTCAAATTCATGAAATAATGGAAAAGAAAAATAAAAGTCGAAATTCATGTAATATATATCTACAATGATATCGAAATATCACATTATCCACGTCGGCCCATTTCGTACTATTTGGACTTTGGAATTAGGATGGTCCAACAAAAGGAGAATTTGGATGGTTATTTAAAGAAGCTGGGCTTTTTTAAAACATCTGCGATCGTCGTTGTAATAAAGAAATTATGTATACACATAAATATATATACTGTTGCGAAATGGACAGCTTAACGAAATTGGAAATGACTGTGAGGATAAATGGAACACGGGAATTTACGTGGAAAACCCCTTTTTAACTTGGGGTAAAAAACCACGGGGAGGTAGAAATTTATTACTGGGGCAAAAACATGGGTTACAACCTCTCAATCTATAAAGGAGAAAACACTCACTATCTCTCTTTATAGTTGGAGCAAATACCGAACCAACCCTCTATTTCTCTACCCTCTATTTCTCTCTCTCTTATTTCTCTCTATCTCTTAGGCTTTGATTTTGGTGTGTATTTAGCTTAATCCCCGTAGCCTATTTATAGGCAAAATACTTACCACATTAGGTCATGGCTTACATCACTTAATTATTATAATATTAATATAATTAAATATATATTACTATCATAATGAGTTAGGTGAAGTGGGTAGGTGACAACCCACTTACCTATCAATCTCCCACTTGAAGATTTGATTGAAGCACAATCAGATCTTCACACCATTCTCCTAACTCGCCTTTGCATGTTAGTTATGCTCGATCAATCCACAGGAGGAACGACACCACATAAACTTGTCCACAGGAATTGCTTTGGTCATATAGTCTGCCAGATTATCCGCAGTGTGAACTTTTTGCATGTCCACAGTCCCCTCTTCGACTTGTTCACGAACAAAGTGGAATTGGACCCGTATGTGTTTGGTTCTTGAATGATATGCTGGATTCCTTGCAAGATGCAACGCACTCTGGCTATCACAATAGAGAACAATATTCTCCTGTTTGTGGCCGAGTTCTTCCAGCAACATCTTCAACCATATTGCCTCTTTACTGGCTTGCGTAGCTGCGACATATTCTGCTTCCGTTGTTGACGTTACAACAATGGACTGCAGTTTTGAAACCCAGCTTACAGCACCGCCAGCAAGATTAAACACATATCCGGTTGTGGATCTGCTTTTATCAAGTTCACCTGCATAATCTGCATCAACAAAACCATGGACAGTAAAATCTGTACCTCCGTAACATAAGGCAAGATCCGAGGTTCCCTTGATATATCTGAGAATCCTCTTAACAGCACTCCAGTGCTCCCGGCCAGGGTTGGACATGTATCGGCTAACAACTCCCACTGCATGGGCAATGTCTGGTCTGGTACAGATCATTGCGAACATTAGACTTCCTACGGCCGATGCATATGGCAGTCGAGACATCTCTATCCTCTCGTCTTCATCAGTAGGACACATCTCGGAGGATAGTTTGAAATTAGCAGCAAGAGGAGTAGATATTGGCTTACTATCTTGCATGTTGAACCTCCGCAAGATTTTCTTCAAGTAATTCTTTTGGGAAAGCCAAATCTTCCGCTTGCTTCTGTCTCGAGATATTTGCACACCAAGGATTTTGTTGGCCGGGCCCAAGTCCTTCATTTCGAATTCACTTGCCAGTTGAGTCTTTAAGTCGGCGATACGACCTTTGTTAGGTCCTGCTACCAGCATATCGTCGACGTACAACAGCAACATGATGAAATCGTCATCGCCAAATCTCTTGAAATACGCACAAGGATCTGCATATAGCCTGTTGTAGCCAAGACTCATTATGAAGGAGTCAAATCTCTTATACCAGCATCGAGGTGCTTGTTTGAGCCGTAGAGAGATTTGATCAGTTTGCAAACCAGATCTTCTTTTCCTTGTTCCTCGAAACCTTCTGGTTGAAGCATATATTTTTCTTCATTCAGGTCACCATGGAGAAAGGCCGTCTTCACGTCCAGCTGCTCAAGATGCAAGTCAAATGTAGCACACATTGACAAGACCACCCTGACTGTTGTAAGTCGAACCACCGGTGAGAAAATTTCGTTGAACTCAATCCCTTCTTTCTGAGCATATCCTTTTACAACCAGTCTAGCACGGTATCGCTCTACCTGGTCATCACCATTCCGCTTGATTTTGTACACCCATTTGTTGCCAATAGGTTTCCTTCCTTGCGGTAATGGCACCAACTCCCATGTCTTATTTTTATAGAGAGCTTCCATTTCCTATTGCATCGCTGAAATCCACAGACTCGCATCTGAATTATTCAGTGCTTCTTGGAAAGTGGTTGGCTCTCCATCCTCCGTTAGAAAACAGTATGCAAGATTGCTCTCTATCTCATAATCTGAGTGCCAACTTGGCGGCCTACGCTCGCGTGATGACCGCCAGAGATCCGGTACTTCAGATTCGACTGGGTTGAGCTCTTCGTGCGCCGGTTCAGCTTCAGAAGAATTATATTGCTCCAATTTTCTTTTCACCGGTGCAGTCTTTGTCACGCCTTTTGGACTGCTATCATTTTTGACTTGCTCTTCATCGCTATCTTCCAGGAAGATAACATCTCTGCTGACAATCACTTTGTGGTCAGTGAGATCCCACAAGCGATACCCCTTTACTCCATCAGCGTACCCCAAGAATAGGCATTTCCTGGACTTTGGATCCAACTTCGTTTTTTCTTGGTTGTGGTACATCGCGTACGTTGAACTTCCAAATATATGGAGGTTTGAATAATCTGCAGGTGCACCAGTCCACATTTCCATCGGTGTTCGCATCTCTATAGCAGTAGATGGAGCCCGATTCACCACATAACAGGCAGTACAGACCGCTTCTGCCCAGAACTTCTTTTCCAGGCCCGCAGTTCTCAATATTGCCCTCGTTCTTTCCAATAGGGTTCTATTCAACCGCTCTGCCACTCCGTTCTGTTGTGGAGTGTAAGCCGTGGTGAACTGCCTTCTGATGCCCGCGTCTTTGCAGAATTCAGTGAATTCTTTGCCAGTATATTCTCCTCCATTATCTGACCGGAGACACTTGATTTTTCTGCCGGTTTCAAGTTCAACTCGCGCCTTGTATGTTTTGAAAATAGGAAACACTTCGTCCTTCTTCTTGATTGGGTACACCCAGCATCTCCTGGAGTAGTCGTCTATGAATGATACGAAGTAGCTGGCTCCTCCCAGGGACGCAACCGGTGCTTGCCATACATCAGAGTGGATCAATTCTAGAATTTCTTTGCTTCTAGAATTTGAAGTGGAGAACTTCAGGCGATGCTGCTTGCTCACAATACAATGCTCGCAGAATGGTAGCATCACCGTCATGAGACCAGGAAGTAGATTCTTTTGCGCAAGAATTTTCATGCCTTGTTCAGACATATGACCAAGTTTCTTGTGCCAAGTCATCGTAGACTTTTCATTTGAACTTGTCGTGGCAACGGATGCCTGCCCTTCTTGCAGAGTCTCTCCCTTTAGCATGTATAGATTTGCAGCTATCTTTTCTCCCTTCATCACCACCAATGCTCCTTTGGAAACCTTCATGATCTTGTTTTCCAATTCAATTTTGAAACCAAGATCATCAAGTTGCCCCACGGACAACAGATTTTTCTTCAAGCCCTCCACATGTCGCACAGCATGGATGGTACGCACAGTGCCGTCGTACATCTTTATTTGAATTGTACCCACCCCAACAATCTTCAGTGCTTGGTCATTGCAGCTGTAGACATACCCTCCAAAGGTTGGCTCGTATTGATGAAACCATTCCCTTCGAGAGGTCATGTGGAAAGTAGCTGCTGAGTCCATGAGCCACACGTCGTTGAATCTTCCATTTTTCAGCGATAGTGGTTGCGGCTTCACACACCAAGGCAATTCCATCGTCGGTAGTGTTGGCGGCGTTTCCTTGGGCATTGGGATTTTTATTTAGAGCCCAACAATCTTTCTTCAGATGACCTTTCTTGCCACAGTGGTAACATTTTATAGCCTTCTTATTTTTGGTAACAAGGCTTTGCCGTTTTTGACTCCCACTTGGACCAGACTCTCCGGGTCTTGTCCGTTTTCGGCTCATGTTTGGACCATGTGCTCCTGATCTTGCCTTCGTCACTGTTAATGCTTCTGCCTGTTGGGATATTATCAACTTGTCTTCTTTGTTATTGCGCCGACTTTCTTCTTCGAGAACCGCAGCTGCAATATTGTCGAACATAAGTTTTCCCGCAGCTTGGTTGTTGCTCAGATTGATGACAAGTTGATCGTAGGAGTCTGGCAGGCTTTGTAGTAGAAGCTCGGCACGTTCACTTGGCTCTATTTTGTAGTCCAAGTCTTTAAGTTGAGAGAACAGAGTATTCAACTTATTGATGTGCTCGGTCACTGAAGAAGATTCTTCCATTCGTAGATGGTATAATTTTCTTTTCAGGAAAATTCGGCTGTGGAGTGACTTGACTTGATATAACTTTTCAAGATGGTCCCAAATTTCTTTCGCACTGGTTTTCGCTTCGACGCTTGATAATATATCATCTGCTAATGTCAGATGAATATTAGCGATGGCCCTCCCGTCTATCTTCTTCCATTTGGCATCACTTGTAATAGTTGTTGGTTTGCCAGTGATCGCCTCCAGACAATTTTCTTTGAGTAAAATTGCCTTTATCCTCATTTTCCACAGTGAGTAGTTTCTCCCGTTGAATTTCTCAATTTCATTTTTAGCTGCCATTTTTTTCCCACGTCGCTATCGTCGGAGAAATTCGACAGTCCAGCCAAATAGTACTGATCAGATAATTTGCAGAAAGGGTAGCGACCAGCTTTCAAGACAAAATTATCCTTCTAAGTAAATTCCCAGATGAGATCTGGTGGGGTCACTATGTGTCCCGCTTGGCACCAGCCACCTAGACAGAACTTACTTACACAGTCTATTACCACGACTTGCCAAAAACTCTTCCGTAACGATAAACCTTTTCGATATCCTTTCTGATGTGGAAGATCAGACAAAGCTGCAACCACAGAGCATAATCGAATATCAATCAGGGCTGGCTCTGATACCACTTGTTGCGAAATGGACAGCTTAACGAAATTGGAAATGACTGTGAGGATAAATGGAACACGGGAATTTACGTGGAAAACCCCTTTTAAACTTGGGGTAAAAAACCACGGGGAGGTAGAAATTTATTACTGGGGCAAAAACATGGGTTACAACCTCTCAATCTATAAAGGAGAAAACACTCACTATCTCTCTTATAGTTGGAGCAAATACCGAACCAACCCTCTATTTCTCTACCCTCTATTTCTCTCTCTCTATTTCTCTCTATCTCTTAGGCTTTGATTTTGGTGTGTATTTAGCTTAATCCCCGTAGCCTATTTATAGGCAAAATACTTACCACATTAGGTCATGGCTTACATCACTTAATTATTATAATATTAATATAATTAAATATATATTACTATCATAATGAGTTAGGTGAAGTGGGTAGGTGACAACCCACTTACCTATCATATACTATGTTAAAAAAGGATAGCCATAGAATAGAATGGAGATAGTGAGCAACTTGTAAGAAGAATTCGTAAAATCACACATACCATAAATTGGATAAGATTCATCGATTTTGAATTGTCTAGTCAAGTAGTACTAAGAAAAATAAATGTAACGAACTTCAAAATATTTTATAAATTAATAACACACACATAGACACGTATTTATACTGTAAACGAGGACCACTTTGCACTGTTGCCGATTTTTAAGGGATTTATGTGATCTAAATCACATGCATTCATAAATTAGACAGCTAAGTTGATGTAGGCTTCATGGGATAAATTAAAAAAATAAAACCATATTGCACGTCGTAGTATTGATTCTTTTTTGTATGCGAATTGTTTGGAATCCAATGGTTCAAACAATACTTATTTATCTAATTAACTCAGATACTGTGCGGTGCCAAACCTTTTTAATATTCAAATATTAACTAAGAAATATGTACATACTTTGTCAAAGCTTCACAACAAAATAAAGATGGTGATTTTCAAAATAAAGCAGACAGAGACATCAGACAGTCAATTTGAAACAAGAAGTATTTATTTATTTATTCAGAAGCCCTCGATTTTTAAAAAATATAATTTCGGAGGTTCCAAAGAAGAGAAGAACCACGTGGAAATCAGTGGCTCAGTCAGACTTAACGACGTCCGCCGTCAAAAAACAGCGGCAACGCTACGTCGCCGCCGGCAAGTCGCCGGCAAACTGCCTAAACGGTGCCGTTAATTTGGGAAGGGCGGCATTCAAATAATTCAATTGTCTAGTTGTTTTCATTAGGGAATCATTGCCCTTTTCGCAGATAATCTGCAAATCTGTAGTTTTTCCGTAAAGAAAAGATTAATGTTACACAAAAGACAAAAGCTTTAACTAAAGCCAAATCTCTATTTCAGTGCGCGCTCCAAGATTTCATATCTGTTCGTTCTCAGTTTCCGTCTCGGCCCCTTTTCGTCTTGCTCTGTTTCCCACATTTTAAAGTTCTAATCTTGGACAGTAACGAAGCTGTAAGCTCTTTCTTGAACCTCCAATCTTCATTATTATCATCACTGTAATAATCTCTGCAATATGATACAGGGAAACCCATGTGCCAACTCTTAATCTTTCACTTTCACACACAGTCACACACACACTCAAGGAACACGCATTGAGTGCGTCCTATAGCTTCAGCATTTGGTGTTTTTTTACCAAGCTGGGCCTCGTCTTCTTCGTTATTACACTATCACTGTTGTTTTTAGCTGTCTTGATGTGGAAAGAAGAAAGCGACTTGAGGAACTATTTATCCGTAGCTCTTTGTTCTCTTATCTACATATCTTCACATGCTGCCATGTGAGTGCGTGCCTGCTGATTGTGTTTTATGGGTTTTGCAGGATTAGGCAAGAATTGATTGAAAAAGGGAAAAAAATTGAAGCTTTGATTAATTTCCTGCCTTCGTCTGCAGCTGAAATCTTGATTCTGTTAAAAGAAATCATCAAGCTGCCTCAATCTTATTACCCTTAATCAGATTCAGATAAGCTAAATCTCTGTTTAGCTATTTGAAATTGTGTGTAGTTGTGGTGATAGAAGCCTTTACTTAATCCCCATTTTAGCAGATCCAGGCAACAGTGTTTCATGGTACTGTGAACAGTCTACTGTTGACTTCATCAGTGCTTCTGCTTTCTTTGACTGCAAAGGAAAACAACCTCTCTCTCGGAATTCTCGTGTAGTAATTTTTCTTAGTGTTGCTGTGGGGTAAAGGGACATACACAATAATGCACCCAATGTTTGTTTCTTGCTGGTTCATGTAGACCACAAACCTTAACAGTTCTCCATCTGTGCTTATCCCTATTAGAATCTAGCTGCTGTTAGGCTCTTATTTGGGTGAGTTTGAAAGGACTAAAGAGTAGAGTAGACAAGACTAAGACCATTCTTTCTTCAAGGGGGCCAAAGCAATGAGTGCAGATTTGAAGATGGACAAGAAGTTTTCTTCCGAGAAGGTTGTCGTAGCTGTTAAGGCATCTAAGGAGATACCTAAGACTGCCCTTGTTTGGGCACTGACTCATGTTGTTCAGCCTGGGGACTGCATTACACTTCTTGTTGTCTTCTCCTCTCATAACCCTGGTGATAAAGACAACTTTTAGCATCTTTTTTCTCTTTAAATTCTTGCATCTGATTTCTTCTTCTGTTCTTCCTCGAATCGTATGTAATCTCAGGTAAGAGGTTTTGGGGCTTCCCAAGATTTGCAGGAGATTGTGCGAGCGCCCACAAGGCAAGAAGATCACTCACTGGCACGAGCTCGGAGCAGAAATCTGACATCACAGATTATTGCTCTCAGATGATTCTTCAGCTCCATGATGTTTATGATCCTAACAAAGTGAGTCTAATGGAATCTTCATGTTATGTATACTTTTGCATCTTCTTTGGCTGACTTTCGAAGCTTTTTCAGATAAACGTTAAGATCAAAATTGTGTCTGGGACGCCGTGTGGATCAGTAGCTGCAGAGGCGAAGATAAACCGAGCTAATTGGGTCGTCTTGGACAAGTAAAAATCTCTTACACAAACCACTTATCGATTTTCAGACATCAATCATTAAGACACTATGTATCATATTCCCACGCAGGCACCTTAAGAACGAAGAGAAACGATGTATGGAGGAGCTTCAGTGCAACATAGTGGTGATGAGCAAGTCCCAGCCCAAAGTCCTCCGACTGAATCTCATCGGTTCGCCGAGAAGCAAAGAGGAGGCGACGAAAAGCCTCAGCCTCGAAGAAACTTTTCAAAAGCAAGAGATCAAAAGCAGCGATTCTTCGATTTCGAACCGAGGCGGCCCATGCGTTACACCTTCGAGCAGTCCCGAGAATTTCACTTCTACCGAAGAAAATGGGACTGGGAATTCATCTGTCTCGAGCTCTGATCCCGGGAATTCTTCCCCTTTCTTTGCCATCGCACAGCAAAAACACATCCTCGAAAAACAAAAGCAAAAGCAAGGCCAAGAAATCCAAGAATCCGATTCAGACAGTGAAAACGAGACGTTATCATCCTCGTCAAGCTTGAGGTTTCAACCATGGATGATGTCCCATCTCTTACCTTCGCGGGCCCAGTCAATGGACCGCCTCGTAAACGTCTTGAGCCCTTCCAAGCTTCGTCCTCAAAAATCAGCATCGTCGACGTACCTATTAGAAAAACTACCAAAATCAGACGAAGAAGTAGGATATAAGTCCCCAAACTACATGGATTTCAGCGGAAGTTTGAGAGAAGCCATTTCATTATCCAGCACGCCACCGCTCGGCCCACCACCTCTATGTTCAATATGCCAGCACAAAACTCCAGCCTTCAGAAAACCGCCAAGGTGGTTCACCTATGGCGAGCTCGAGCTAGCCACCGAGGGCTTCTCCAAGGCTAACTTCTTAGCCGAAGGTGGGTTCGGCTCGGTCCATAGAGGCGTTCTCCAAGATGGGCTCGCCATAGCCGTGAAGCAGCACAAGCTCGCCAGCTCTCAAGGTGATCAAGAATTCTGCTCTGAAGTCGAGGTGTTGAGCTGCGCTCAGCATAGAAACGTTGTGATGCTGATTGGTTTCTGCGTGGAGGATGGTCGGAGGTTGCTGGTTTACGAGTACATATGCAATGGCTCGCTCGATTATCATCTTTACGGTAAGTTCTTCGACTTTCGACTCGTTCAACAATAATCTCTTGATTCTTCGTCGAATTTTTTCCAGGTCGTCACAAAGATCCCTTACCGTGGAACGCGCGGCAGAAGATCGCCGTAGGAGCCGCGAGAGGGTTGAGATATCTCCACGAAGAATGCAGAGTAGGTTGCATAGTCCACGAGATATGAGGCCTAACAACATTCTCATTACGCACGATTTCGAGCCATTGGTAATGAAATAAACGAAAAACCTCTGTTTTTCTTCTAACTACCAACCCTTTTAGTTCTTGAATCTGTTCTGACAACTGGTTTCGCGCCAGGTGGGCGATTTTGGACTTGCCAGGTGGCAGCCAGACGGGGAGACAGGTGTCCAAACGAGGGTGATCGGGACGTTCGGTTACTTGGCGCCTGAATACGCTCAAAGCGGTCAAATCACAGAAAAGGCCGACGTTTATTCGTTTGGCGTTGTTTTGCTGGAGATAGTCACTGGGCGTAAAGCGGTCGACCTAAATAGGCCGAAAGGCCAGCAGTGTCTCACTGAATGGGTCAGCCTTAGCCCTCGATTCTTATTACATGCCATAACACAACACAAACAAGACAAGACAAGAACCTGTCTGAAATTTCCCGACACGGTGCTGTAATAAGATTTGGTTGTTTTTCGACAGGCAAGGCCATTGCTGGAAGCGTATGCCATCGAAGAACTCATCGATCCACGAATAAGAAGCAACTACGCCGAGAATGAAGTGTATTCAATGTTGCACGCGGCGTCTTTGTGCCTGCGTAAGGATCCTCATGCTCGAGCCAAAATGTCCCAGGTAATAAAAAAAGGAGCTTTATCATGCAGTAATTTACGACTGAATCAATCGCATGGCAATGCGGCTAAGGGGGATTTTTTTTCTATGAATAAATAAATAAAATAGGTGATACGAATACTCGAAGGAGATGCCATGGACTCGAGCCTATCGCCTGGAGTGGGGAATCGAAGTGGGAGGAGGGTTTGGACAGAACGGAATCAAGAATATGAATACGATAATGCTCGAATCGAACATGAGTCTTCTTTGTCAAGGAGATTTAGTTCTCTGAGCTTGAGATAAGAGTTTCAGGGATTGAAGAGAAGCTATGGAAGATCTTTTGTCATGTTAGTTTGTACGTGTAATGACGCCCTCCTTGCTCTTTGAGAAACCATGGCATGTCTTATTAATTTTTTTTTCTAATCTTTTGCCAGAATATGTAATGATTTTAATCAATGGTATGATTTTGGATCATCCATGGCAATAACACGTAAGCAAGATTTCATCGAACAGTACACTCTCCTCAGTAACTGTAGTGTATTTACGAAGGGGAAAAACGGATGCGACTCTCCCTATTGAGAACGCTTTCTCGCTTCTTATTGGTGTTTTATATCAACCGCCGGAGATTAATGAAATGTTTGGTTCAATAATTGGATTAGTAAGTATAGAAGCAATTTCATTTATAATAAGTTGTTAGCTAAATAACTTTTCTATATTGAAAGAGAATAAGGTGAGAGAGCTTTAATAGCAAAATAACAAATCTGATAGTGGGGCATCGGATCGTGTGCATCGCTTCCCAAGCACATGATAGAATTCTTATTTTTAATTGAATAATTTTAATGTTAATCGGACAATAGCTTTGTGATAAAAGAATATAATTACAAGAAAGATTTATGGACGGTTTTAGTGGGGTCATAGTCGGTGTTCGCAGCATGCCATCCTTTTTTTCCTTTAATTGTGTATACTTCAATAAATTTAGAATTTTTAGTGAAAGTTAATAATCAAGATTGATAAGGGAATGATTAAGGTTGGGCAGTTTTTAGGGAATGATTCAAATTAAATTCATAGATCATGATGACCATGACAATATCTTAACGTAAAAGGGAAATATATTTCAAAACAAAATTCAATATCATCAAACGTTATCAAATAGTTTTAGGAAGTTCAACGTTCAATCTATTTTGGAAGGAGAAAGGAAAAAAAAAGTCTGAAAAATAAGATTATATTGAATAAAAATCATCTTCTCATTCTATTATCTTTTTTCCTTGTTCTTTTCAAATTCATCTCTCTCCACACGGCGAATCCACTTTTCTCAGATAGTGCATATTGTATATATACGTACACTCAAGACATTTTATGTACCAACCCCTTTGCGATCTCAATCCTACCTTCGTCGTCTCCGATTAGTCGATCGCTGAATATTTGATAAGCATCCCAGAGTCGATCAGCAGATCTCGTGCACATGGGTAATCTTTTGATTACTTGATCGCTGTTAGGATTGAATTTCTTTACCTAGTGTAAAACCCTCAATTTAGTTATGTTATTGATTAGTTAACTTTAGGTTCTACATTCAATCCCGCTGTATAGTGTGGTTTCTCTTTTCCGTTGTTCTTGGCGATGTTATACCATATACTGAGGTTTTCTCGAGTGTGTTGTTTATCCATGATAGGGGGTTTTGGCGTTAGGTTGGGGTTTAGGGAGCTATGGTTCGGTTTCTTCGTTTTGACTTCCCTCTGTTATTTATTTTTTGTCGAGCAGTGCTTTTTCCCCGGCTAGAGTACTAGATCAGTTTCATACTTAATGCTAAGCTAGTTGGAAAATTAGTTCGTTATGAATGCAACTGGTTGTTGGATATAAGATCTTATCTCGAATGGTTAAAGAGTGTCAAAGATGGATTTTTTCTTTTGTTATTGAATCTTTTCTGTGCAATTTTGTTTGGTAATTAAGGGTTAGCGATTCAACATATCTGTTGAAACTGTGGTTAATGAATTAGCGTATTTTTTTGTCATTTATTGTTATGAGATCGTTATTTTAATGCAATTCTTTTGTTTTTTGTTTTCTTCAGATAACAGAGATCATTGTTGTTCGACGCAACTAATTGACGGGGATGGCACTTTTAATGTTGGTGGTCTCGATAACTTTATTAAGGAAGTGAAACTTTCTGAATGTGGGCTTTCATACGCTGTTGTGGCAATTATGGGTCCTCAGAGTAGTGGTATAGCTTCTGATTAAAAAAGCTGTTATGATATATCTATTTGACAAACTACATCTTTATCAGAAGTTGGATGTCTGGGTGATCTGTACTTATTGAGCCCCTCTGTTTACTGATGCATTATAACTCATATGATCCCTTATCGATTTGCAATATGTTATGAATGTTGTTTACGTTCGCCTTACCTACTCCAATTACTTTGTTCTAAGCACTTGTTATGACTTTTACAGGGAAAAGTACATTGTTAAACCACCTATTTGGAACCAATTTCAGAGAGATGGATGCTTATAGGGGGAGGCATGCACTTCTTAAACCTATTGTTACTTTCATTAGTCAGTTATATGTTTTCTGAGTATCTGTTTTCTTTAGGTCTCAAACTACAAAAGGCATTTGGTTGGCTCGTTGTGCTGGTATTGAACCTTGTACTATTGTAATGGATTTAGAGGGCACCGATGGAAGAGAACGAGGGGAGGTAGAAGATTCTTATACAGTGATTTAGCTTGGGTTGACATTGTTTATCGGTTTGATTTCATGTCTTCTTGTTGAATTAGTACTACCGCGAATTACCTCCACATTTGACATTGCAGTTTTTCTAGTCCTGCTATGTTATATAATGCTGCCACATTTCTATTATAGAAAGTTCGCTGTGTTTTATGGTTATGATAACTCTGGGGTAGGATCATGATGTCTATTTCTTTGTTGGAAAATATTTCAACTCCATTTTCTTTTAATCATGGTTCTAATATTTCGAAATCTTCTTTGTAAGTCCGATTGATAGTTTTCTAAATATTTTGCCTTGTTCCAGGATGACACTGCCTTTGAAAAGCAAAGTGCTCTTTTTGCTCTTGCAGTTTCAGATATAGTGCTGATAAACATGTGAGTTCACTGACTCATTTGAATAATGTTTATGCATTTTGTTCTTGCAACTTAAACACTATATCTTAAATTCTATTGCTTGTTTAATCTTCACATGTGTAGGTGGTGTCATGACATTGGACGTGAGCAGGCTGCAAATAAGCCTCTTCTGAAAACTGTGTTTCAGGTGAGTTGTCCATTTGATATACACGTTAATTTAGTTTAAGAGACTCACTGCTTGACTTGTGGACTTATAAAATGATAGGTCATGATGAGGTTGTTTAGTCCTCGGAAAACAACGTTGATGTTCGTCATTCGTGATAAGACAAGGGTATGCTGCTTCGTTTTCATCAGCCATGATAATTTTTTTGGCATTTTGCAATCTCAAAATATTCTGCTTATTTGGTACTGTTGTGTCCATGCTTTGTGTTTCTGTAGACACCTTTGGAAAACTTGGAACCTGTCCTGAGGGAAGACATTCAGAAGGTATGTCATATGCCAGGGTTTTTATTCTTAATTCTTTATACAGCAGATGTGTAAGTTGACTAATTTTGTTCCCTTCTATGCCTCTCCCTGTTGGCCCGATTTAAAAGATATGGGATTCAGTTCCTAAGCCAGAAGCTCACAAGGAGACACCACTAAGTGAATTTTTCAATGTAAGCCATAAGAGGATTAATTCTGGGTTTGCAGTTCCGAGAAATTGTTGGAACATTCTCTGAGATATTTTGTGGCAGGTTGAAGTAGTAGCACTTTCTAGTTATGAGGAGAAGGAGGAACAGTTCAAAGAGCAGGTTTGTTCCCTCCCCACCCCCCCACCCACCCTCCCACCCCCAATTACGTTCCCTATTAACTGGTGGAAGTTTGCACCCTAATTGCTGATCTTCGTAGAAGATATATTCATTTGTTACTTTTTTTTAGGAACGTGTGCTTTTTTCTATAATTGGATACTTGAATCTTACATTAAGGTTATGTTTTGTCATAAGGTGGCTAATCTAAGACAGAGATTTATGCATTCTATTGCACCTGGTGGGCTTGCTGGGGATAGGCGTGGTGTAGTCCCTGCATCAGGGTTTGCATTCAGTGCACAACAAATATGGAAAGTCATAAAGGAGAACAAGGACCTTGACCTGCCTGCACACAAGGTTTTGACTTGAAAACTGTCTTATGTCAAAGCTGATGATATTGGGATAGCTTTCAAATATCAAGAAGACCAGTGATGGCATGTCACCTTTTTTTGTTCTCTATTTGATAGGTCATGGTTGCAACAGTACGTTGTGAAGAGATTGCGAATGAAAAATTCTCTTCTTTTACTGGAAATAAGGTATTTTCCGTACGGCAAATTATATTTCTGTTAGAGACCTACTTTTTATACTTCTTGCTAGAAATTCCATTTTCTTCATGAATAGGAATGGTGTCAGTTAGAGCACACTGTGCAATCCCAACCAGTCCCTGGCTTTGGCAAGAAGCTTACCTCAATACTTGAGTTTTGTCTGTCTGAGTAAGTTGGTGTTACCTATGCTTAAATTTATTATGGTTTGCATCTATCTATTGGAAGAATGTCAAATTCCTGTAGAAATATATTTTCTGGTATTCTAATGTTTTTTATCTGTATTGAAACTATTGTTGAAACTGTTCAAATTTTGGTGCTCTTTTTAAGCTGCTAACTCCTTTTTGGTGATGCTAACATGAATTGTTTTGTTCCGTTTTGAGGTATGACACTGAGGCAACATATTTTGATGAAAGTGTCCGGTCTTCAAAACGAAAACAACTGGAAGAAAAACTCTTACAAGTAATATTTTCATCTTTATCCTCCATTTTTCAGTCTTGAAATATGACGTACAATGTTGTATATTTCCTTCCTTTTCATCTCAGTCGCCCTGTACATTATATTTAATTTTTTTCAATTCAACGTTCTTTTGTTTCTCCATTATTTACTTCATATCATCGACTGTTACATTAGCTTGTCCAACCTGCGTACCAATTTATGTTGGGACACATACGCTCGGGAACATTGGAAAGATTCAAGCGAACATTTGAAAGTGCCTTAAATGAAGGAAAAGGATTTGCTTCTTCAGCACGTGACTGCTCCGAGTACTTCATGTCTCAGTTTGATGAAGCATCCGCAGGTTAGTTATCTTTGCATCGGATACTAGTTCTATGTATCCTGGCCAACGTGTGGTTTCATGAGATTGTGGTTACATTGTGTATTGTAGAAGCGGAGATCGGCCAAGCAAATTGGGACTCGTCTAAAGTAAGAGATAAGCTTAGGCGTGATATAGATGCGCACATTGATGAAGTCCGTGCGGCTAAACTGTCTGAACTCACTAGCACTTATGAGGTATGGAATACTTGCTACTAAGATATCTGAGTACATGGCTGAAATGGCTGAAATGGCCCTTAAGCTTGAATAATTTAACTGGTTTCATTGCAAGTGCATTAAATTTTAAGATTTAACTTTGTCCTTTGTGAGAATTTTCACCTTTATTTTTCTTAAAAATATGGATTTAATCCATACTTTCACGAGTGCCATGAGAGGCAGGTTGCGAGAGCTACTTTGTTGGTGTAATCCGTTTCACCGATGGCATCTATCGTCACTTTGTGGTTATTTAATTTATGCCATGTACGTAATGAATGTGATGGACAGGCAAAGCTGAATGAAGCGCTTGCTGGACCTGTGGAGGCCTTGTTAGATGGTGCTAGTGATGAAACATGGCCATCAATACGGAGACTTTTCCAGCGCGAAACTGAAACAGCTGTTACCGAGTTTGCCAGTGCATTGTCTGGTTTTGAACTTGATGAAGTAGCAAAAGATAAAATTCTCTCAAGGTTGCAGACTTTTGCAAGAACTGTGGTAGAAACCAAGGCGAAAGAAGAAGCGAGCAGGGTTCTAATCCGCATGAAAGATAGGTATGTGCCTTTTTTTTTTTTGTTCTTTCATATTTGATCTGAGTGTTTATTGGCAATTGTACCTAACTTTCAGAATATCATTGCTAGGTTTTCAACAATATTTAGCCATGATTCTGACTCATTGCCAAGGGTCTGGACTGGAAAGGAAGATATTAGAGCTATCACCAAAACTGCCCGTTCTGCTGTATGATACTTTTCACTACTTGTTAAGCATGTGTTTTATTTTGTATGAGGATCATTGTTTGAATTTTTGGTTTTGGTTATACTGACGATCAAAGTTGAAGAATCTTTGGAATCCATTCTACAGTTCCTGCATGAGTAAATGGGTTTCATGATAGTTAGGAAAATACCAATGTAATTTAATTAGTAATAATAGTTTTGGTACCTTTTTTGTTGCATTAACTTGTCTAATGTAGAGTTTTGTCATTTATAATATCTAGTCCATGAACAGGTTATTAATCCCTTTTTCTTTGTCGGTTTCTGTGAACAGTCATTGAAACTAATGTCTGTTATGGCTGCCATTCGTCTTGATGACGAATCAGATCCCATTGAAAACACACTTTCTCTGGCTCTGGTTGAACCCAAAAGTGGGGCTTCTACCAATAGGAGTACCTCAGTTGATCCTCTTGCCTCAAGCAGTTGGGAGAAGGTGTTATATTTTGTTAAGGAGCCTTTAAAAAGAGATTTATTTTTCTTTTGCAAATACGTAGTGTACTGTATTTGGTGATCAATTTATTTCTACTTTCGCTGTAAAAGTAACATAAGCAAGCATGCATTTTGTATAGCTTTCTTATGTTTGTAGTGTTCGTGAATAAGCATTCAAGGTCTTCTTGTTTCAATTTTCGCACTGATGAGGAATATATGATTCATCATCTAATTGGTAGCACATCAACTCGTCATAACTTATCCATCGTTCCCATACAGGTTCCACCATCAAAAACCTTATTGACGCCAGTTCAGTGTAAATCATTGTGGAGGCAGTTTAAAACGGAGACCGAGTATACTGTTGCTCAAGCCATTTCTGCTCAGGTAAAGTCGAATGTCTTCTTTGTAACTTCTTTCTGACACTCTAGTGGATCAAATATTTTATATCCATAATCTATCCGCGGGGTCCACTTACATCTGCTTAATTCCGTGTTCTACTATTATTTTAAACCAAATATATCTGTTTGATGATGCTAAAAGGTAACCCTTAATGTTTAATTGTCTCGGAACATTTAGGAGGCTAGCAGGCAAGTAACAACTGGTTACCACCTCCATGGCGATTATTGCATTACTTGTTTTGGGTTTTAACGAGTTTATGACTCTGTTGAGGTATTTCTTCTTAAGCTTTCCTGGTCTATTCTCTTGCTACATCGTTATTTGTTCTTGTTTTCCTATGTTTTTCTGTATCTCTTCTGTGTTTGTTTTGCGTATTGATCAACTGCTCTCAAAACGTGTCAATGCTCTGGCTTCACTTCTCAGGAACCCTTTGTGGTTGGGTGTTATTTTCGTGGTTTTTCTCGTTGCTAAAGCCCTCTGGGTCCAGTTAGACATAACCGGCGAATTTCGAAATGGAGCTGTAAGTGCCAGTTCACCGTTATAACTATTCTTCAAACGTCTATCACCTACATTTCAATTTTGAAAACTCACTCATTAGAGTTTCTTTGTTTCAATCACAGCTGCCTGGAATTTTATCATTATCAACGAATTTCTGCCTACTGTTATGAGTCTCCTGAAAAAGCTAGCCGAGGAAGGTCAAAGACCCGCTAATCCCAATCCTCAGCACAACCGCCCAAACTTACACAGTGGTAGTAATAACAACAATAATAATAAAGATTACGCTGGTGCTGTTTCTTCAACTGCATCTTCTGAAGTTCTTACATCCGAGAATGGAACAGAGTACTCAAGTAGCCCTAACTCACATCACAAATCACAGTGAGCTCTTGTTTGGTTGTGTGGGTTATTAATGGACTCGAGAAATGCGCGTGTTTTTTACGAGTATTTCCGTCAGAAAACGGCCGCCAAGTATTGGAGTTGATATGAATGTCACTATTGTGCTTCTGGGCTTCATTGTGTTTATTATGTGCTGCAATTTTGTACCATTATAGATGTATTATTTATAGAACTGCAGGAGACATTGCTCTATTGTTGTCGACTTACCGAATTTTCGAAGATTTTTTGCTTTGTTATTTTAAGATAATCTGCAATGTAATGCCAATCAAATCCATGAAAATTGGAAGAACAACAAGAAGTTGAACTCTTTTCTAACAGCACACCACAGACTAGATATATCATCACATGACATATCTCAGAAACTCAGAACCACTTGCTGTATCTGTAATAATCAGTACCATCTTTGCCTGCTGCATCGACACTTCTTCTAGCATCAACCTTCGAAAGAGGGCTCGACTTTCTGACATAAGGTAAATCCTCGACTGAATTCATTTGCATGGAACGAGCATTACACGGAGATGATGGATGGGCACAGTTTCTCCGCTTGGCCTTCATTGATTCTGTCTGATTCATGTAATTAGGCTTAGTAGCACTCTGTTCAGCAGCAGCCAAAGTCTCTGAAACAGTCGTAATTGACGAATTTGAATTCGTCCTTTCATCATACAAAGATTCCGAAGATGATGGATCAGAGTAAGGCGAAGAAGCTTGGAGGAGCTGGCAACTTCTCGATACCCTCGAGGTAATGTTTTTACGTCTTTCTCTTGCAAAACCCTTGTCAGGGTAATATGGGTCTGATCTGAGCTTATTACAGCCTTTTTGTTTGTATCTTTTTCAGATGAATCATCGAATACCTTAGATTCCCAAGGCTTTGTCGCCATCCAACGTTCTAACCAGCTGAGGCCCGAGCCGTTCTTGATGGTCCTCTGTGGCGTGCCTATCTTGTTCCACCGCGGGCATGAGTTGGGATTCTTTCGTAGCTGCTTAGAAGGTTATATCAATCCATGTAAGAACTCAAAATCTTTCTCAAGTTGAATATACGTTGTTAGTATATTCTGATTTATAACCTGTTGGGCAATAGCATAGGCAATGGTCCTCTCCCTCTTGATTGCTCCTTCTTGCTTCATCTGCAGCTTCGACTTCACTTCTTCAATCGTGCCTTGGACATCACACCACCCTTTCTGTGGTATTACAGCCTAGGATATCGCAAGCAATCAATAATTTCATCGAAAAAGTAGCCGTATTTATATCAATTAAAATCACAAAATCAAACCTCTGCTAACTTTGCAGGGCTAGTTGAGTCGGGATTCTCAAGCAGTCCATCAGATTGAGTGCACTGAGCCCTTACACGAGCTTGGGCCCGAGCAAGAGCTTGCATGCACCTTAAAGTAACAGCAGCTTGTTTTCTCACTACTCGTCCTCTAACTATGGCTTGTAGTCTCACAAGTGCTTTGAGGGCCCTCAAGGCACGCTTAGCCTTAAGGAAATCACATTTCAAGGAATCATTTTTTAATGATAACAAACTCGACGATCTCAAGAAACTGTGAAATGTATCTTACAAGGAAAGCACGGAAAACTGTCTGAATTCGAACAGCTGCCCATTCTCTTCTGATGGCCATGAAATCTTTGGGCGTAGCTTTAGACAGAGCTGTCATTGCAGCAGCCATTTCATGGTCTAAAGTGTATGAATTGGAGATCTTCGATGATTCCTCGGCCTCAGAAGAAATGGTGCCGCCTACTTTTGTGGCCTTTGTTGCACTGGAAAATCCCTCCGATGAACTCCGCCATAGCTTCCATTTCTTGCCTTTGGAGCCATTCTTTTGCTGCTGTAATGGAGGAAAGAAGGACCAGCAAAAGCTTATTGCATATGAAGCATAAGAACAACCGCGTAAAGATCAATACTTGGGCTTAAATGGGATGAATTTAGCTTTACTTGTTCATGTTTAGAAGGTTTTCCGAGGCCAACAAGAGACTTTATCCACTTCACTGAAGCACCCATGAGAGCAGATATCACAACAGAAAAAAAGAAGTCCTTTTCGTCTTTTTTTTTAAGACGATGACAAAATAGACGAATGGGTTTCACGAGAAAAAGCTGAAAAACGAAGAGAAGCTAAGATGCACGTCTGGAATCTTGGAACTATCGATGTTAGGTGTTTGTAATCTATTACAGATGGTGGAGCGGAGTGTGTTGAAGCTTTGAAATTTGAAATCTTTGAAAGAAAAAAGACAAAGACTTCCCCAAGTTTTATAACGGATAGTAAGCTTTGGGTTTTTGAATCGGAGCTTGCGACTTAAATATATTTGAAGGTCCCTCCTTTCTTTGTTTCTTTAACTCAATATTCCATTTTGGATTGACTTATTTATTTATGTATAAATAGAGGATTTCGATGTAAAAGTAATATGGCACATTTATGAGGAGGACCCGTACATCTATATCTACAGTTTTGTCTTTTAAATTTAAATGAAAGATCATAAATCACGTGAAATTTATTGTATGGTATTGATTGGTAGGTAAGAAAATAAAGGGAGAAAAAAGAAAAGAAAAAAAGAAAGTCACAATGTATGGGCCCAACTAAAGCCCAAGGGCCCCAGTGCTTGATTTAATGAAACAATGGGCCTAAATAGATCTGTCTCCATTCCTTTGAACAATAAATCTATTGTAATAAAATTGTGTTATAGACCTGTTGAGTGTTGACTACATAAGTTTATTGTCATCTTGTGTTGAACAAAAGCTTTCGTTCTTTGAGTTCGGACAAATGTCATAAGATAACATTAGAAGATATATTCGTTCCTAAGTTGTTACTCCTAATTAATCTTGCATCAAATCCTAATAACTTATATTATCATTCCAGCATTTGACTTGGGATAAGATCAGAAAAAAGCAGGCCAACATGATATATATATATATATTATATTATATATATATATATATATACGTGTGTGTGTGCTTGTTATTTATTTATTTATTTTGCTTTGTTTGCCGGCTTAAAAAAGTGTTTTCCTCTTTATTACCGCTTTACTCTCTGTATACCACTTTACATAGTTGTTTGATAAATTATTCATTTTTCTCATACGATAGGCAGTTAATGATACTATTAATAGAGAAATATAATATAAAAGATCACTTATCTCTTTGATCTATTGATATTTTTTTAGGTTCTACTCTTGATGATTCATGCATATCATACAGTTTGGCTTAGTTGGTTCCAATGACTATATACCAAAAAAAAAACGTGTATTAAAATTCTCAGTCAATCAAATGGCATATCGTGCGTAGCACTTCTTTTTTTTTTTTTTTTTTCGGTCCCGAGGTATCCCCACACTGCCCGGCTATGGGCTAATCGCCACACACACTCCAGAGGTGGGACTAATCCCGGGGTCAGATGGATACATCCCAAACCCACCCAACAACGATAGTCATGGGCCTAAGCCCATGGGGACTTTCCAAAGTCATGTGGGGGGTGGGACTTTCTTATACACGTATGATACTGTCATAGTAAACTATTAAGAAGTTGACTTTTTTGTTTTGTAATTCTCCAAGGTGATTCCTTGGTGTTAATTCTATGGCAAGTTGAGATTTAGCACAAACTAAATTAAAAGTAAATTTATACTAGTTATGTAATTAATACGGGACCACAAAACCAAGAATCGATGCATCTTAATTGTTGAAGACCAAGTATATTAGCTATCTGTAGAAAATTGACTAAATTTAATTACGATAGGTATTTTTAGCAGTTTCAAAGGATGAAAATATATTGTAATGGTGGGATAGGCATGCATTAGAATTTAATAAGCAGAGCTTAAATTCCACGAAAGCAACATATTGGGTCCCATTTTGTAATTTGTATATGATCGTCTTTTTCGTTTTTTGAATCTCTATTGTGATTTGAGATACCTCGGCAAAAATTCAATAATTTTAAAAAAAAGATAGAACTGTGAAAAATAACATGCAATACCTATTTATTTCTCTTTCTTTATATTTGTAGGAAATAAATTCAAAATAATTCTTTGAATAATTCCGAGTGGGAGAGTAAAAAACGCTGCTCGCATTGTTTCAGAAATTTTTGTTTTTCTATTTCTTTTTTCGCCATCCTCGCAAGTCGCAATAGATCTCTCTCTCTCTCTCTCTCTCTCTCTCTCTCATATTACACACACATACACGCAGAGAGGCACAACATAGAGATCAGAAGTATTAATTCCCTTCATTTCATCTATTGCGATCTGGCAGCTGATACATTATCTGGGATTTTCTCAAATTCCGTATATAGAAATTTTCGTCAGGTAAAATCGATTGAATTTCGAGATAATTAAATGCCGCATTCGAAAGTTTATCTGTTTTGTTACTTGAATCAGCGAACCATTTCGATTTTTTTCTTTTGTAGAATAGATTGAAAACAGTCGGAGGTGAGGTTGGATACGAATGTGATCGCTCGTTTTGATTTCGCCATTCCGTTAGTTCTGTAGCTGAAATGGTTGAGCTGGCATTTTGCGTGGTGCATTAACATATTTTCGTTTTTGAGATTTATTGAGAGCCATGTGAGTTTGTTTCTTGATTCCTGGTGCGTTGAAATGTTGGCGAAAACTGTGATCTTCTTCTGTGGCGACATTGTTTTTGGTTCTTATCTAAATCCCCCTTATGTGCAACGCTTGAATTGCGCAAGATAATCTTTTTTTTTTTGTCCTTAGACTTCGATACTGTAATATTTGATTTGCATGTGTAATATGTCTTGTCTTCTTGAGCTGCAATTGGACTTGAATATGTCATGGAGATCGTAAAATCTGGACTCGGATCATTTATTAGTTCTTCACATGGCTAAATCTCGAAATCAGTGATCTATAAGTTAATGAATTCTGAAGGAACTTGGAGTAAAACCATTATTCCATATGGGTATTAATACGCAATGTTTTCAATTGTGGTTATCTGCTGGCTAACATGTACATTTTTCGGTTCTGTAGATTGGCATATTTGGCATGCCAGTTCACTTGAGAGAGTGGAGTTCATATGAGTGAGCTTTCGTTGCTTGCTCTGGGAGGCAAGCATTGGAGTGTTTGGTCATAGTTGTCTGAAGGTTGAGTTGCAATTGAGATCGATTGTTGTAATAAATGGCTCATGGGAGGATAAGAGCGAGGATACGCAGGAGCAATCTTTATACATTTTCTTGTTATCGACCGAAAACTTGTGAGGAAGAGAGGCCTCATGATTTCCAGGGACCTGGGTATTCTCGGATGGTTCATTGCAATCAGCCTCATATGCATACCCAAAAGCCTACCAAATACTGCTCAAATTACATTTCCACCACTAAGTACAACGTCGTTACGTTTCTCCCAAAGGCCATATTTGAACAGTTTAGACGTGTGGCCAACTTGTACTTTCTTTTAGCAGCATTCTTATCGCTTACACCTATATCTCCCTTCTCTCCTGTGAGCATGATTGCTCCGTTGCTCTTTGTCGTTGGACTGAGTATGGCCAAAGAAGCTCTGGAAGATTGGAGAAGGTTTATACAGGATATGAAGGTTAATCTGCGGAAAGCAACTGTGCATAGAAGAAATGGCACATTTGGTAATAAACCATGGATGAAACTTCGCGTCGGAGATGTGGTGAAGTGGAGAAGGATCAGTTCTTTCCTGCAGATCTACTACTTCTATCGTCGAGTTATGAAGATGGAATTTGTTATGTTGAGACCATGAATTTAGATGGCGAGACAAACTTGAAGGTGAAGCGAGCGTTGGAAGCAACGTTACTTTTAGATGATGATCCCACCTTTACTGATTTTAGAGCTACCATAAAATGTGAGGATCCAAATCCAAATCTTTACACTTTTGTGGGGAATTTTGATTATGATCGTCAGGTTTACCCTATTGATCCTAGTCAAATACTCCTGAGGGATTCGAAGTTAAGAAACACAGCTTTTGTTTATGGAGTGGTTATATTCACTGGCCACGACAGCAAAGTTATGCAAAATTCTACTAAATCGCCCTCGAAAAGGAGCAAAGTCGAGAAGCAAATGGACAAAATCATTTACATCCTTTTCACCCTCTTGGTTTTCATCTCCTTGATCAGCTCTGCAGGTTTCGTTGCAAAGACTAAATATGATTTACCGAAGTTATGGTATTTACAGGTCCCTGACAGTCAACATCTTTATGATCCTAACCAACCATTTGTCTCAGGGTTCTATCACTTAATTACCGCTCTTATATTATATGGATACCTAATACCAATATCTCTATATGTGTCGATTGAGGTTGTGAAAGTCCTCCAAGCTTTGTTCATAAACCAAGACATCCTTATGTACGATGAAGAGACAGGGACTCCTGCTCAGGCGCGGACATCAAACTTAAATGAAGAACTAGGGCAGGTTGATACTATCCTGTCTGATAAAACTGGGACTTTAACGTGTAACCAAATGGACTTTCTTAAGTGTTCTATTGCTGGTAATGCTTATGGCCTACGTGCTAGTGACGTAGAACTTGCTGCTGAAAAGCAAATGGCAATGGATGTGGAGGGTCAGGGGCAAAATGGTACTCCTCATTCGTGGCAGAGAAGTGAGAATGGATTTGGTGGATCAGAAATTGAACTGGAGACTGTTGTTACATCATCAACTGAAGTTGATCGTAAGCCTGCTATTAAAGGGTTCAGTTTTGAGGATAGCCGACTCATGAATGGGAATTGGATGAGAGAACCCAACCCAGAAGTCGCCTTATTATTTTTCAGGATACTATCAGTTTGTCACACTGCAATCCCCGAGCAAAATGAAGAGACCGACACATTTAACTATGAAGCAGAATCACCAGATGAAGGAGCATTTCTCGTTGCTGCTAGAGAATTCGGATTTGAATTCTGTAGAAGAACACAGTCGAGCATTGTTGTTCGTGAGAGATATCCTAGCCATCAAGAACCCGTTGAAAGGTAAAACGAATGCAAGAATTTTTTTTTTTGATGCAAGAATTTCTTTGAACTATTTTCTTTAATCAGGTACATTATCTAAAAATTCAGGGAATACAAGCTACTTACTTTGTTGGATTTTACTAGCAAAAGGAAGGGATGTCTGTTATAGTTAGGGATGAGAATGGACAGATTTTTCTCTGTGCAAAGGAGCTGACAGGTATGTCACTGAACCTATGTTTTTGCAAACCATGCATCTCTACCCCCGCTAAAAAATAAGAACCTAAAAGTGAAAACGGAAAGGTATAAACCAACAGTTACAGCATCTTTGCACTAGTCATTACTTAATTGTTGTCTGTTCCTTATGGCCAAAGTCTTAGGACTAGCTTGATAAGCTGGTTCAAAATTCCCTCTCTCATTCGCTGCACCTCCTGTTGGATCTTTATATCAGGCCCTCTCGGTTTGCTGGCCTTAATTTTTTTCTTTTGTATAATGCATTTCTTTGGTTTACAGCATTATTTTTGAAAGGTTAGCCAAGAATGGTAGAATGTACGAGGAAGCCACAACGAGGCATTTAAATGAATATGGGGAGACTGGACTGAGAACTCTAGCACTTGCTTACAAGAAACTCGATGAGGCTAAGTATGCTTCTTGGAATGAGGAGTTCATGAAAGCCAAACCTCAATTGGTGGTGACAGGGAAGCAATGCTTGAGCGTCTATCAGATAGTATGGAAAGGGACTTGATTCTTGTCGGTGCCACTGCTGTTGAAGACAAATTGCAGAAAGGAGTATGTCAAACTATTTGAACCTTTTGGGCTTTGTCTCTTTTCTATGCCATTGATTTGTGGTCATATGTCTTGTGGTTACATCTCTCTAGGTTCCTCAGTGCATAGACAAATTGGCACAAGCTGGTCTAAAGATCTGGGTTCTGACAGGTGATAAGATGGAAACTGCAATTAACATAGGGTCTGTTTTCTCTCCACCATAATGAAGATTTTAGTTTTTTCTTTGATCATTTAGCAATTTAATGGTGAAAAGTTAGCTAAGTGCTACGTAAAATGTTCCCATACTGCAGATTTGCATGTAGTTTGCTTCGTCAAGGCATGAAGCAGATATGTATAACAACTTTGAACACCGATGGATTAGTCCCAGAATCCAAGGAGGTAAATGGTGAACGCGGATGGATATTAAACTACACATTGCATGTCGTTCTAATGTAAGGTAGGCTTTAATTTCTTTTTATTTTTTTGATTCATTAGCAGGCAATAAAGGAACATATCTTAATGCAACTTACAAATGCAACCCAAATGATCAAGCTTGAAAAGGATCCCCATTCTGCGTTTGCGTTGATCATTGACGGGAAAACTTTATCTCATACCCTGGAGGATGATATGAAGCAGCAGTTCTTGAATTTGGCGATTGATTGCGCTTCTGTCATATGTTGCCGTGTCTCACCCAAACAAAAAGCTCTGGTAACATTATTTTTCTAAATTTAGTTATTTATCTACCATGTTTTCTGCACACTGAATGAAAGTCACAGTCAACTTTGTTTTAACTTCCTCCATTTATCGGTCGTGTGATTCGACTAGGTAACACGAATGGTAAAAGAAGGTACTGGTAGAACCACTTTAGCCATTGGAGACGGTGCAAATGACGTTGGCATGATTCAGGAGGCAGACATAGGTGTTGGTATCAGTGGATGTGAAGGAATGCAGGTCGGTGACAATCGTTTTACTTCCATTAAATCAATCCTAAAGAAGACTCAACTTTGCACAATAGACATAACATACCGGCCAGAAGATTATTTGGATATCACCTACTCCTTTTTAAGATAACCTATAGAATTAATTAACATAAAACAATTTGTTTTTAGGCTGTGATGGCTAGTGACTTCGCAATTGCTCAGTTCCAGTTTCTTGAGAGGCTTTTGGTTGTACATGGACATTGGTGCTACAAAAGAATCGCACAAATGGTATCATCCATGAGCGAATGTGATAAAGTCAATTTTATTCCCTATCATATCTACTTGAAGAGAGCACTTTTCAATAATCTTTTTCTTTTTACAGATATGCTACTTTTTCTACAAAAACATAGCTTTCGGCCTCACAATATTCTACTTCGAAGCATTCGCTGGCTTCTCTGGGCAGTCAATATACGTGGACTGGTACATGCTGCTATTCAACGTCGTCCTTACATCGTTGCCCGTCATTTCACTTGGCGTATTCGAACAAGACGTCGATTCCGAAGTATGCTTACAGGTCAGTAAACAAAAAAAAAAAAGAAAAAACATTTCCAAACTTCAAAATTTCAACTTCCTACCACCATTTTTGGATCTTACCAAAACTGACCAACTCCGCTCAAAACAATGCAGTTTCCCGCCTTATACCAACAAGGCCCAAAAAACCTATTCTTCGACTGGTACAGAATATTCGGTTGGATGGGAAACGGTCTCTACACTTCCCTTATCATTTTCTTCCTCAACATAATCATATTCTACGATCAAGCCTTTCGATCGGGCGGCCAAACAGCTGATATGATCGCCGTGGGCACTGCTATGTTCACTTGCGTTATTTGGGCAGTGAACTGTCAAATTGCTCTAACGATGTGCCACTTTACATGGATACAGCACTTCCTAGTATGGGGCAGCGTTGCTTCATGGTACCTCTTTCTCTTTGTCTACGGCGAGACAAGCTATTCCTCAGACGTAAACGCATTTAGAATACTCACCGAGGTGTTAGCCCCAGCCCCAATTTACTGGTCGACGACTCTATTGGTCTCAGTTGCTTGTAATCTCCCATACCTCGCCCACATCTCCTTCCAAAGATCGTTTAATCCTTTGGATCATCATGTGATTCAAGAGATTAAGTGTTTCAGAAAAGACGTCGAAGATAGACATATGTGGAGAGCTGAGCGTTCGAAGGCCAGGCAGAAGACTAAGATTGGGTTCACGGCGAGGGTCGATGCTAAGATTAGGCAGTTGAAAGGAAGGTTGCAGAAGAAGTATTCGTCTTTGGGTAACGTTAGCTGTTCGCCGCAGCACCGATTGACGTAAAAATTGCGCCATTTATGCACATAGACTTTCTTCCTCTTTTTTTTTTCTTCGTTGATTCCTAATTGATAAATTTTTGTTAGGGTTAGGGTTTTTTCTTTGTGTGGGTGTTTTTGTGTTGGTTTCTTTTATTTTCTTTTTTGTTACAGTTGGCGTACGAAACGAAACCCAGGTTGTTTTTTACGTAGAGTAATATGCATGCATGATTTTCCATTAACCTCGTTAGAATTTTTTTATGTTTATTTGTTATGAGTAGCAGTCGAATGAAACGGAGTAAGAACGCAACGATTTTACGTAGAAAATTCAAATCCGCGAAAACTATGGGAATATATTCCTCAAATTAATTTCATATAGTATATTTTCTTATATAAAATAATGTATATTTTTATGCTTAATAAGTATTGGGAAGTAATCAAGTTTTCGTATATATATTCCTCTAGAACTTTTTTGCTTTGCACTCAGTGTGTTTGCAAACCACAACTCCCTGTTGATATATATACGAAAATGTGACCATGGGTCGAAAATTAGTAATAACAAATATAACATATACCTTGCCCTCATCGCCAAACTATTTCAATATGGTATATTAATATTCCATGTATACTATAACATTGTATTTCCATTTATGCTTAATAATAGTTAATACAATCTCGAAAAATCTATCAGGTGCTCAATATCCAAAATTGAGAAAAGGAGAACGCGATTATTTAGGGAAACAGTCAAAAGGTTTCCATAGCCACGTAAGATATATTCTTTCCAACAATATCCGTTAGGATCTTCATACGAAATATTTAAGGGCATAATCCTCCAAAGCAAAATCCTCGCACGCACTCTTCACTCTATATAAACAACACCCCATATATCCTCTGATGCACACAACACATAAAAAAAACAAACGTATATTACTCCTCCCAAGAAAAACTCTCGCAACATTAAAACAAATGTCCTTCGACGGCGAACTCTTCGAAATCCTCTCATGGCTTCCAGCAAATTCCCTACACAGATTCTCCACCCTTTGCCGAGCCTCAAACCAACTCATTTCCTCGAAATTCTTCGTCGAAGCTCAGTGCAAACACATGGACCAATCCCCACACCTCGATTCCTTCTTCCTCGAGCCATCCTTCAGTACCCACCGGTTCATACGCAGGCTCGAGCTCCACCCAATCGCGGGACCCACCCGCCCAAAGAAAACAATCCCCGACGAGTCCCTCAAAACCCTAGCCAACCACGTCTCGATCTTAGCCTCGAGCAATGGGCTAATCATCGCAGTCAACCGTGACGAGCGCTCGATTTTCCTGTCGAACCCCACCACGAAAGCTTACTCTCGAAATACCTTCGCCGTGGAAGTGCTTCAGCCATGCGACTAGGCTGGCGTTCGACTGTAATAACGAGGGTTTCTTCCTGGCGTCTGTGGACATAAAGGAGGACAATTTTAGGGTTTTTTCGTTGAGGGTTTACTCCCGGAGAGACGAACGACTGGGTCGAGCGAGGCGACGTGTACATTGGAGCGAGGGACATGAACTTAGATTGCATGGTTGTCGAGAACGACGTGCTGTACATGGTTTCTACTACGGACGACTGTTACAGGAAGAGCGATAATCCCTACTATTGGCCCTACGTCGTAGCCCACGATGTTAAGGCTCGACGTTCGAAGATCGTCGACTTGCCTAAACGTACGAGGAGGGGAATTCTCGGGCCTCGGACGAGTATCAGCATATTTAAAGGGCTGAAAAGGGGTCGATTTTCTTGGTCAAGCTCTTCAATGGCAGAAGCAGCACCTTCACTGTGTGGGTGATGAGGAGGAAAGGCGATGGGTATGCGTGGAGGCGTAAGTTTAAGAAGCGGGTTCGGGCTGGGGCGAGGCGGGTCGGGCCGGAGGTCCTAGGGTTACGGGCTTTACGGTTGTGAGTGGGATTTTTGCTTTTCGCGACGAAGGATAGGGTTTATTCGTGCGATCTCGAGTCGGGGAAGAGTAGGAAGGTTTGCTCGCACCGCAGCGGAGAATGGCCGGTCCGGTTTTCGCCGTTTTCGAGCACCCTACGCCGGGTCGGCCTTGGGCCCGATGAAGATTTGTTTGTTTGTTTTTTCCCTGGTTTCTAGATTTCTTGTTGCTGCTTTTGTAATCTTTGTTTTGAGACGTTACCAATTTAAAAAGTATATCGATTGGATAATTCGTGATTTTTCTTTTCATTTTTTTTAGAGGTAGAGATATTATCATGACATGCCCGGCCCCGAGTTTCCTATAAGTTTAATTAATGCAAAGAATATTAATCAGAAGTAATCCGATATCCGACCCTGATATGCGCGGATTCCGTCACGTTTTCGACCCGACCCGTTTTCGAATTGAAGAAAAAAGAATATATACGATACGAAACGCCACCCACAGATCTTAACGGCCCTTTTTGAATCCCATTTATTGCATCGGAATCCGCAGCA